>RJWT010040701.1:0-12450 GCA_004365215.1 Cuniculus paca
CGATTACTAGAAAGTCACCATATGTCTGGAAATTAAAACACAACTCAGTTCACTAAATTATTCACAGATCAAGGAAGAAATGACAATAGTAATGAGAAAATACGCTGAACTAAGTGATAAAAACAAGACAAGTCTTACGGATGAAATCAAAGCAGTGATTACAAAGGCACATACTGGACGTGAAGGGAGAACCAGTAATCTAGCCCCGTGCCAGTAATATGAGAGAGAAACAGAGAATACTGACCACCACCCTGTGCCCATTCACCTCCTCCCCAAATCACAGGATCAGGGAGTGCAAATGAGATGTCACATGAGCCACACTTGCTGTTTTACTAGGAGGCAGAAACTTTTATAATTTCTAGTAAGTAGGGAAAAATCCACTTTCAATGAAGCTTGAATTATTGCTCTAAGCCCTGTGTATGGGAGGGGGGCAGGAGGTTCAGCAATCTGCAAAATAAAAAGTAGAGAGGGACCCATTAGGCATAGACAGAATCACTGTCGCTACACTGAGGGCTGAACACGCAACAGAGATCCGGGACTGGACATTGCATGGTCCCAGCTACAGGGCTGGGCCTTGAAAGTGTCTAGAAGTGGCAGCCCAAGAAAAGTTTGTTTCTCAGATAATTAGATATGGAGACAAGGCACAGTACCCGTTGAGTATGTGGCAGAAAGGGGAAAGAAGGAAATGAGAGGGGGAATTTCAGAGTTTTTGTCCTTATGAGCCTGGCTTGAGACACTCAGTGAGTGAATATTCTCCAGTTTAGAGATAATCAGGGAAATGTCAAATAAGAGGACTGATATGTGAATATTGCTTTACTTATTTGTGGAGCTAAGACTAAAATGATTTGGGGACATGGTTAGAAAAATCAGTGTGCAGACAACTGTATATTCCGACAAAGTAGAAATCATGCAAGTAAATAAGTAGCAGGCAAATGTGGAAAAGGGAAAATAGATGATCAGTAACTACTAAGTAGGTAATAAATATGAGGGAGTCCAAGGATACTAGTTAAGTTGGTAGCCCCGACTGTAAAAAATTAAGTAGAAAAAGGGTCTTAAGGACACCATAAAAGGTTAACACATAAAGGTAGCCAATGGATTAAAAAGAAAATTTTCCTATATTTTTGAATACCGATGAAAAAATGTTTTTGAATGATAAAGAAGATACACAAGATAGAGAAATACAGCATTTTATAACACATAGAACACTTCAAGATGACAGGATGGAGTTGAAACCAGGAGAACTAGTTATTTCAATAAAGGTGAAAGGGTATACTGCAGTATGTCTATTAAAAACATTTTGAGATTGATTTGAGGTGAAAATCATTGGCTGTATACAAGAACATGACTAGAACAGTAATTTTTTTTTAAAAAAAGGATGGACAAAAACTCAACTTATGGATGGAAATTATAAGGAAGTAGCTGTTTTTATTCTTATAGTGGGTAAAATAAAATTTGGACCATTACAGATTAAATGAGATTTAGGACACTTTCTAATACTGAAAACTGCAACTTATTATGAAGATGTAAGTCATAAATATGTATGCATCACAGAAAACACAGGAAGTTTTTATAAAATAAAAAAAGGTTCCCAACTCAAATGAATAGAAAAAGATAGGAGGAAACATGCAGAAATAGAAGGAAGCAAATACTAAACAAAAAAATAATAGAAATTATTGATGTGAAGAATGGAAAAGCAAATTAAATCAATAAAATCATGAGGCCTTGGAAAAAATCATCAACAAAAACAAATTACTACCAAATTTAATCAAGAAAGGGGAAAGAAATATATGAAATCATAAATGACAAGTGGAAAATAATGTCTGGACCAAGAAATATTTTTAAATCACAGAATACTGCTCTGTGCACCCATAATAAAGCATAACACCCATAATAAAGTTTGTTAAAGGTACACAAAAGAGATATTACTCATAAATATTAATGAAAAATTCCAAAGTCGAATGCCAGCACAGCAATTCCAATACCACATCACATGTATCAAAACGTTACACTATATCTAAAAACGTTTTTAAAGTAATACATGGTGAATAAGTGGAATTTATATTAGTAATGTAAGGAATATTAGGAAATCTAAAATAATTCACCATTTTAATTAGCTGAGGAAAAAAAACCATGATTTTTCACACAGATGCTGAAAAGCCCTCTAAGCCTTCATTCCTAATAAAACCCTCAAGCAAATAGGCATAGACGCATTCTTCCTAAATGTGATAATATCTTAAATACACCACTATAATGAGAAGTTGAAAATGCCATTAAATTCAGGTTCTGGAGAGAAACTATGAAAATGCACCATCTCTTTGACAAAGAAGTTAGATCTAAAATGTAAAAACCTGTTCCAAGTCAGATTTAAAGTTCAGTAAGAATACTGTCACAAAGATTTGGGCAAAATACAATATGAAATCAGATGTGAATAGAAAGAAAATGGAAAGGTGTTTAGCATCATTTGGTCATGGGAAAATGCAAACTGAAAACTACAAAGAGCATATATTATCTAAAATTTAAAAATTTTGGAAATGGTGTAACATTTTATAGTAAAATGAACATATGGTTGCCATATAACACAAAGATTTTATTTCTTATGACCCCAAACTGGAAACAGCATAGATATTCACTGGGAAAATGGATAGACAAATTTGTTATATTCACACAACAGAATACTACTCATAATTAAAAGGGACAAACTACTAATATATGCAAAACCTGGAAGACTTTCAAAGGTATTACATCAAGTGAAAGAAAACGGATGCAAGAGTATCTACATTCTACCTATACAAAATTCTACAGTAGACAAACTTATAGTGACACAAAATCATCACCAATGTGTTAATAATGGATGTTTTGGGGGATAGTTGTAATTATGTTTACTTGGCTACTTATTTTCTTATTTGTATTTTTGACTTACATATTAAAGTATTTAGCATTTCCTCCAGCCATGTACCCTTGTATTAGCAGATTTTTATAGGACAATTAGACTGAGAATTTTTGAGGATTGTATGAATTTGTCACGTAGGGTCAACCTGTAGCACATTTCCGAAGCATTCTTTGCACCTGAAAGCTCTCTCCTTTTGAAGTTTCCGCTCTTTTCACTTCAATGCTCTGCCAGATCCAATGCAGGGTAAACTGCTGCTTCAAGGACAGACTTATTTCAGATGCAGGTCTGAAGGGCCCAGCTATTCTTTACTGTCATGATGTTAAATGCATTAGTTCACACAGTTGCAGGAAGCAGAATTGAGTTAGGTAACTTTTTTACTTGTTAGGTTTAATGGCTAACTGACGTAGCAAAATTTTTATGATCTTGTAACTTGTTCCATTTCATTCTTTTGAACATAACCTATGCCAACTTTTCCACTTGTTTTTCTTTTGTTCGGGCTAGAAATTGGGCCTGAGAAGTTTTCTTAGGCATTAATCTTCAGATATAAAGAGTAAAACAAAACAACTCAAGTATTTGGAGCATAAATACTACTCTTTCATTGTGTGGAGTAATCATGAGATCTTAGATAAGGTGAAGCCCTATAACGAATTTTGTGCTAATTAGAGGAGAGCTTATTTTGGGGCAGAAGAATTTTAATCTTCAAATATTCCTTGGAAAGACACCAAATTATTCTTGTCCATTTGTTTATAGTTTGAAAACATACAGTTCCTCATATTTTATAATAATTTAAATTAGATTAGAGGCCCAGGGATATAGCTCAGCAGCATAAGTGCCTGCCTGGCAAGTGCAAGGTCCTGAGCTCCATCTCCAGTACCAATAAATAAATAAATAAATAAATAAATAAATAAGAAAATGGAATGTGTTAATTGTGGAAATTGCACATGATATTGTGACCCCTGCTTTATTGGTTGAATCTTGCCAATAATATTTTTCTCAAAAATCACTTTTTAAATATTCATATTTTGTTTTCCAAGTTTAAAAAATCATTATTCTCTATAGCTGTGTATTCTTTGTAATTATCATCAAATATCTCTTCACTAAGTATAATATAGATACATTATTCACCATCTCTAGATATAGAGCTTGCCTAGCTTATGGATTTTAATATATAAAGCATCTATTTTAAATGACACTTTATAAGAAAGAAATTTAGTGGAAATATTCCTTCCTTCTTTCTTTCTTTCTTTTCTTTCTTTCTTTATCTGTCTGTCTGTCTGTCTGTCTTTTGAGACAGGGTTTCACTATGCACTTCAGACTGTCCTTGAACTCACTTGTAGCGACCCACCTACCTCAGCCTTTGCCTCCTGAGTGCTAGAATTATAGGCATGTACCACCGTGCCCAGCTAAATATTTTCTAGTATTAGTATCTCTGCCCTTTAAGCAAAATATCCAGAACCTAGTTTAATCATGATACTTACACATTATCTTTCATACCACTTATAACATCCTCAAACCAGTGTTATAAATTAATATCATTGCTATTATGACTATTATGTGACACATAGATTACTACTGTAATTTTAATTTAAAAAGTGAATAATTTCATTATTTTGGAGTTTCCTTAATTTACGTATTCAATTTAAATACTTGTTGTCAAAAACATAAAATTTACTGCTAGGATCCTTCAGCCTTTAGGTGTAGACTCTTCAACCTTCCATCACAGACCCATCAGCTTCCTGATAGGGACATGCACAGATGCTGCAGTGATCTCCAGACTTTGGGCTGAAACCTTTGGTCTCCAGTGTGCAGACCCCCTCTGCACATTTCCTCATCTGACCCTGTGGGTGACGGTCCTTAAGACGATCTTGTAATTTCTTATACATTTGTGTATCTTGTGTTATATCTGTTTCTCTAGTAAAACACTGATACAAGTGTGGTACACAAAACTGCCTAGTATAGGTCAATCACTGGACATGGCCTTTTCAAGCACTCAAGAGATGAAAAGAACACAGTAAAGTCTTTTGTAAGTAGGGGTGTACTCTAAAATGATGATACAACTAAATACATAGACCAGCAGCAGTTATTAGCATTATCAAACATTGTGCACGATTAATAATTTTATGCACTCTACTTTCTTGACTGTCTGGGCAGTAGGGTTTATTCATGCCGCTGTGACCACCGCCAAGTGATCAGCACATCTCTATGACCTTAACTATGGCCATGCCCTCATCAGGAAAAGGACTTTTTCACCTCCATTATAATCTATGGGGCCACTGCTGAACATGTGGTCTGTCATTGACCCAAACATTCTTAGGTGGCACCTGATTGTGTAACACATCTCCAGAACTTTTGCTGTCTTTAAATGGTCTCATTATAAATTCAAAACCACTATCAAATAAATGAGTTTTAATTTAGAAATATAGTGAGTAGGCTTATGATTGGAATTTTAATGCATCATCAGAAATTTGGATGTTTTCCTGAATAGATTCACTTGTAAGTGGAGTTTCCTGTACAAAGGCAATTTGAGTTTTTCTTATTTGTCTCTCTTTATAATGACATTATGGCATGAATTTTAAGTCCAGCTTCTTTATTGGATCTCTTAACTTTAGTTAACTCCACTAAGATGTTCAGAATCATAGTTGTAGATGATTCTAGTTGCTGTTGCAGGACAGGTGTAGGATGGGCTTGTGATTACATTAGGCCCTGGCTGCCTGTTTCTGGAAACTCTAATCAGTGTAGACTGTAATCAGCCTATGACAATAGCGATGGCAGAAGACATTAACTGGGCTTTAAAATGGTAATAGTATTGGCTACTTTCATAGGGCAAGGCAAATGGCTTTAGACCTTGGACTTCAAAAGTCTTCAACATGGACCCATAAAATAATAAGCATGTGATTTCAGAAAACGAGAGTGCCAGAAGACATGAGCAAGCCTTGAAAGCCAAATGTTTTCATGACTCTAGTGGCAGCTTGAACTAGCTAGCAGGTTAGCGTGATTCTCAAACCAGGCATCAGTGTGGCATAGACTATGCCGTTTCTCTCAGACGCAGGTCTGAAGATAGGGTGAATAGTTCCACCTTGGATAGCCTCTTCCTGTGGTTTCTTTGGGTGGCTCTTGTCCGAATCCTTTCATTTCCTGCCAAGTGAAACCTCATTTCTCATATCATTGTCATGGTCAATTCTTGTTAGCTGCCTCCTGCAGCACTAGACTCAGATAGGCTGGGGGGAAGTTGGACAGAGCAACAGGACTTTCTCAAACCTGTCTCCTCTTCTGTAAAACTAAGTTTCTTATTAAGTCAGGTAATACTTATGTTGCAGGTAGCTCTAGCAAGAGAAAGATGCGCTGTGTTGGGGTAACTTGTGCTCTTGAATGGAGGAGTATGTGCAAAGGGACTGCAATGCTAAAACTGCCAAGAGTTTATGTTTTGAGGGATTTTTTAGTCCATTTTCAGTTGCTATGTCAACACACCACACAACGAGTAATTTACCAAGAGGGGAGGTTTCCTTTGCCTCATGGTTTTGAGGTCTGGGAAGATGTTGGATCTCCTCGGCTTCTAGAGAAGGCCTTATGGAGCTTCAAAGCATGGCCTATTGCTTTTTCTATTCTATATTTTGACTGGAAAAGTGTCCTTCTTGTGGCTGTGGGAGGAAGAAGCACCCTCTGCCGTGCTTGTGGGGAGTCTGACTCTGAGAAGTGTGGGTTGGGGAGCACTCCACCTTGAGCAGTGGAGCTGGCCCCTCAAATTTAATGGGGAATTAAAAGGGACATTTTGTGGTTGAGGGTGGCCCAAGGTGTTCATATCTCTTCTCAGTAAAATGCATAGGTCAGGTTTTTCTTTCTATTCTATTACTCACAAGCTTTTAGTAATATTGCTCTAAATGTTAATGAATCTAAGCAGCTCTGCCTTTGGTGAGGGCCTTACGTCTCTGCTTCCATGCTGGAAGGACAGGAAAGAGGATGAAAAGTGACTGGCTTTGAGATAGAACATTACCAAGGGGATAAGAAGCAGTGTATACTTGCAGAATACAAATTCCTTAGGGATTTTCAGAGTTGTTGAAGGTCCTGAGGCCAAACAGAATTTAGATTTGGATTATTATTTGGTCATTAAGATAAGTAGAATGTCCTACTTTTTATGCAAAACACTATCTGCTTTCAAATTACTTGTAGTTTAAACAGGTTATTCCAAGATAGAAGGGATGTTGTAAATCCAAAGAATGGGTCAAGAGTAGTCAAGTGACACTCAGTAGTTGTATTTTTGGAAAGCTAATATTCCTAAAATTCTCATTGATATTACACTAAGAATGCTATGGTTTGCTTGCAAATTGGCTGTTTTCTTCCAAAAAAATATACTGCACCCCAGCACCCTCTAGGCTCCCCACAAATTTTTGAAGTCATCAAAATGTTGGATCTGTGTTTTCTTGATTCATGTTGTTAGTTTTTGTCTAGCCATTTATTAAAAGGAATAAAACATCTTTGTCATCATCCTACATTGGTGGATAGAAGTTTTATTTAGAGCCAAAATTATATCTGTGGACTTCACGGTGAGAGAACAAGGCCCCACCAGGAAGCAAGCACCTGCTGTGAACCAGTGCCATGCGTGGGCCACCACTGGAGTGGGGATAGCCAGACCCCAGCCCCTTCCAGCACGTGGGCTGTGATGATAGCTATCCAGGTGAAATGCAGTTAGATGCCTGTGGTGCTTTGTGTTTCACTGACCTTGCAGGTCTAGGGCCAGTGGTCTGATCATCTGTTCAGAGGATAGCGGTACTCAGTGTGGCATCTAGGGGAGGATAGTAGCCATTGTTGATTCCATATTGTCTTGTTTTGAAGTCCTATATTGTTTTCATTGTTTTGTTGTGTTGGGTTTTATTCTCTTTTGTTTATGTTATATCTGATGGCATGAGCCGCTATTTCAAAGTTGCAAGATATATTATGGTAGCCATTTTGGATTTACTATTGTCTTGAAGTCCTTTATTGCATTCATTGTTTTGTTTTCATTGTTTCTGTTCTATTCTGTTCTGTTTGATTTTTACTATGCCCAAAGTTGTCTGCAGCTATATTGAAGACAACAAAAAGCATTATTGCAACTATTGTTGATTTCGTGATGTTTTGAAGTCCTGTGTCACTTACACTGGTTTGTTTTGATTATTTTTATTCTGTTTTATTTTCCTTGGTTTTATCCTCTTACAATAAAAAAATTATATCTCCTTTCCATCTTCTCTTTCTGGTCACCTCCAACCTTGCTCATTCTAGCATTCCAATAAAATACCACTGGGTAGGTGATATGGGCTACAGATAAGAAGGGTTATGTTGGGGATATTACCAACAAGTCTTGAGTCTCCAAATCTCTGTAAGGGGTTCTGTAACCTTGAGTGTGCAGGGATTTCAGTGACAGACATGAGAGATATCTTGTGAAATTCAAGAGGAAGGTCCTAGACTTTTCAGTTAGAAATTCTGCTGCTGCTGTACAGAACTGAGGGAGATTTCTGACTTGAAGACTCATCAAGTCACAGGAAAGGATGTTTTACTCTCAGTGCTTACACTTGGTCAGCAGAAGGGTAACTAAAGACAAAAATGGGCTGATTGTCAGTGCATCTACACTACAGAATTGAGTTCTAATGTCAGCTTATCCTGTGTGATATTCTGGAATCTGTGTTTGGGTTATGGCAGAGCAAAAGTGGATATTTAATTTCTGGTCTAGAGGGTGACTTGTTTTCTTTCTGGGTTTTTTATTTTAAAAAGCAAAACAGAAAAAAAGGATAGAAATGATACAGAGTTTCAAAAAAATAGGAAGTTAACACTAATTAATATATTACATATTGTTATCTTAGAAGTAGTTGTTCAGGTTACAAGATTTAGGCATGAAAAAAATGATCAAACAATCAAACAAAGCATAAACTGTTCTTTTGGATGAACTAACAGGGATTAGTAGTATAGCTATCTATCTTGTGTACACATACATACATTTCCTTCTACATTGTTTGTACTTGTAAATTTCTTTTTTTTAAAGAGAATAAAAGAAAACAAAACAAAACAGAGTAAAACAGAACAAAGTAGATCAGAACAGAACAATGCACACAATACAGGATTTCAAAACGAGACAACAGGAAATACACAATGGCTACCCTAATGTCTCTTGTTTTCTTTGAAATAGTTGTTCATACCTTCACACATAATAAATTCAAACAAAACAAAATAGTAAAAAGCCAATGAAAACAAAAGAATGAAAGTCTTACAGGCCTGCAAACCAGACAATAAGAAATCTATAATGGCTACCATAATGTCTCTTGTTTTCTTCAAAATAGCTGTTCATACCTTCTCATGTATTGCAATCAAATAATAGAAAACATACTAAAACAAATCAAATCAAAGAATAAAACATTACTGGACTACAAAACATGATAAGAAATCAGCAATGGCTACCATAATGTCTCATTTTCTTCAAAGTAGCTGTTCATACCATCACACATAGTAAAATCAATTCTTGTAAACTCTTTAGGAGTAGTTCTAGGCATATAGAAGCCTATACATGCACATCTATCCTTTCTGTATTAGAGGGAAAAACAAAACACAAAAACAACAAGAAACAAAAGAGACAAATAAATAACAATAACTGAGAGCCCAAAACAATAACAATATAGACTTTCAAAACAAGGTGGTAGGAACATACCAAAGGTTATTATTTTGTATAGTTGTCTTCAAAAGAGTTACTCAGACTACCAGATACAGACATGCAAAATTGATCTAATCCTATGAATGTTAACTGTTTTGTTCCAAGAACTAATAAAATTAGTATGATCATCTTACCTATCTTAAGTGTATATATATATATATATATATATATATATATATATATAAATTTATATCTTTTTTCTTTCTCCTTATAAATTTCTATCTTAAATGATTTATAGAGATTCGTTTGCCAAAACCAACAGAATTCCAATGTTTCAAAATAATTTAAGAGCCTGGTTCTCCTGGCTACCAAATGTCTTCCAAGGACTACTGCTATTGGCCTAATTCATGTTGTATTTATAAAATAATAAGAAATGATTCCATTGTTAAGAAAGAAATTAACAGCATGCCTCTTTGGAGAAGTTATGTCTTATACCTGTAATAGCCTATAACCACTAAGGGTTTTTACAGAAGAAATGGAGAAGACCCAAAACAGAAGTGTGACATTTACTTGAAAGATATCTCCTTCTTACATTTCTGACTGGCATGTTAGTTAGGTCTAAAACTTATTGTTAAAAAAGCAAAAGGTTAGGACTCTGTTTGTCCTCTAAAAACTTTATATGAGGGCTGATGGATTTAATTTCATTATCTGACAAAGAAAAATCATCCCTAAATCAGTGGTAGTCACAGAAGCTTGGAGGTAATAGGGTATCCTGCCTCATAAAACCCTGAGGAATTCTAATGTCAATGGTTTGCTTGATTTTGGGTAATTTGACCATTTACAACATTTCCATGGTGATTTCTATCACATTTTACACTTAATCTTGAAAACACATGTTACCTGCCACCCCCTGCACACAGCTGTTTTTTTCTCTCACAGAAACTGTTTCAGATGACATATGACAGCTAAATATTCATTTCATATAATACTCATGTATGTTAATGATATTTTAATATGATATTTACACATGTCAATATAACATTCATGTTCATGTATGTTATGGCAGTTATCCAAACAGATATTATTGCCTACCAATTTGGATTTATGTTTCTGGAATTAAATATGATTAATATTGTTTTTAAAAACATGAATTTAAACACAAATTTCCTGATAACCACCTTCCTTCTTTTAATAAATTTCCCTAATATTAATGTACAAGACTCACCATGATACTTGTGCCAGTATTAGGAATAAAAAAAAAGACATTTTAAAATATTATGTTATAGTAATAATAAGCAACAATTAGCACCTATTATGAGCAAAGTGCTTTCCAAACGTTGATTTAATCTTTACAATAATTTTTTGAGGTAGGTAATTGTCTCTTTCCAAATATGCAGATGAGGTTAGAGCCTAGAGAGTTTAAAGAAATTTCTCAAAGTCACACAGCTAATCAGTAATGGATATGAAACTCATACCAAATGATGCTGTGCCTGTTTTAAACCTGCACTCGTAGTTTGTGTTATGTCTTGTCAGTCATTCTGTACTGAGATGGTATTTCTTCATTTAGGTTATCTAAAACTAGCTGTGTGCCAGGAAATAAATCAATTCGGGGTGAGAATCAACTTTTGTAATCAAATCCTCTCACTGATGTGTCGCTGGCAGTCCATACTCCTATTTCATCCCCCTTTTGCTCTGCCGGGTGTGCTATGGGAACTCATCCTAGCAGGCCATAGCGGGACAAGCACCAGGACCTCTGCCACCTACTCCTCTGGCTCGGATGCCCTGTACTGCAGTGACCTCTTCTACTTGTCGTATGAGGTGACCTTCTGAGAGTGTCCTCCTTGTTATTCCGGGATTTATCTGTTTTATTTAGGAGGCAGTTCCTGTTATCTTTCCTCCTTTACACCAAGAGCTTTCCTTTATTGCTAAAACTCAGGGACTGTACTAAGATCACGAACCAAACAATTCATGGACATCTTAAATGCTTCCCAGGATGGTCAGCAGACCAGCAGGCACAGCCAAGAGGGAACCTTCACAAACTCTGACAGTCGTGTTTCCAGCATAAGAGGAAGCAGGAGAGCCAGTTCTAGGAATTAGGAGACATGCACTTTAGAATCAAGGTTGTCAACACACACTCTGACTAGAGACAAATTGTGTTTGAAATCACTCTGGGCACCAGGGTCCTCGTTTGTAAAACACAGATAATGATTTCCTGACTTTACAAAGTTGTGATGATTATCTTAAAGTACTTTGAAAAATTGAAGACTTGGCACAAAATGTGGATATACACTTCTCTGTTGCACACTGGTATGAGCTTAATGATTCAGTTATTTTGGAAATGGTATCAGTTTCCAGTCCTTTGTAAGCAAGAAGAGGCTAATGATAACAGGAAATAGAAGACAGGTTCCAGGGAAATTTGCTGTTTTTTTCTGATCATGACATTATGTTTGTAAGTTTCTTTTTCAGCTAAGTTGTCTGCAGGCTTCACTGTAAAGGCCATCCAGTCAGAATAAAAGCAAGAGGTACCTGCTATAAACTCAGCCCTCCTTATCCACAAGTATCTGCAAATTCAGTCAACCTCAGCTGGAAAATATTTGCAAAAGAAAAAAAATTGCATTATTCAGAACATGTACTGACTTTTTGTTATTCCTAAAATAATACAACACGACAACTATTGGCATAGCACATAGGTATGTTAAGTAGTCTAGAGATTATTTAAAGTTTAAGAGAGGATAAGTATAGACTATCTGCAATTACTATAACATTTTGTATACCTCTTTGAATATCTGTGGGTTTTTAGAATTGATAGGGGGTCCTGGAGGTAATTCTCTGCAGATATGGAGAGATGACCCTACCTCCAAATAGGAAATGTCAGACCTAAACTAAATGCAAAGAAAACAATGAAATCCCTGAGAAAAACAGTTTTTTTTTTTTGAGACAGGGTCTC
>RJWT010040702.1:0-12449 GCA_004365215.1 Cuniculus paca
GTCCTCAGCAACTTTTTCTCTGACTCTTTCCATCTTCTGCTTCCTGCCTGCCCTGAACTGAGCAGCCTTCTCTACCATGTCTTCCTACCATGATGTTCTTCTTCCTACCATGGAACCATAGAAATGGAGCCAGTTGACCATGGACTGAAAACTCTGAATGTGTGAACCAAAATGAATCTTCCCTTCTTTAAGTTGTTTACATCAGGTATTTTGTCAGTGGCAAAGGCTAACACAAGTGATGGTGGAATGAACCACAGCCTTTACTAATACAGCTGGTACTAGTGTCCCGGTACCTATCATATTCTTTCTGTATCACTCACCTCTGAATCTCTCATGCTCAGCAGACACTTCTGGCTTGTCTAGATGATTTTCCTTTTGGATCAATGCAAACTTTATCCTTGAAGGACTTGAGTTCCTGCTTTCCATTCCTTTTGGAAACTCAGATTTTTTATATTTGCCCTTTTAGAGTCACAAATGGCCATGCAAGTGCCAAGAGATATACCAAGAGATATACAGCAGATGTCTAAGACATCAGTGTGTGTCTTCATCATTAAATGTTCACCCTACTTCGTCATGATGATTAGGGTTAATTTTCCTGGCCATTAGGGTAATTTTGTTGTGTACCTCATGTCCCACTGTGTCTTGGTTACTTTTCTCTTGTTGCTGAGACAAAATACTTGATGTACCCAAAACGAAGGAAAGAAAGGTTTGTTTAGCTTACAGTTTGTGGATTTTTCAGTCTATAATCAGCTGGCTCCAAGGCAGGGTGGTGTGGCTGAAGGGCAACCTTTCATGGCGGCTGCAAGTGACAAGAGTGGAAAGGGCAAAAAGGGAGCAAAAGGGAAAAGCATGCCTTCTTCCGTCACTTATATTGTACGCTGGCTACCCACCCCAGGTCAGGTGCAGCACTCACACTGCCAATCCCAGAACTAGACAATGAACCAATCACAAATGCTAGACTCAGCCACCTTCGAAACGCTCACCCCCCCATGACTGCATGAGGCTTTGTGGTGACATGTAGAGAGAAACCGTAACACACCGGCCTAAGGAACCAATGTAACTGAGAGACAATTGTTGCTTTGAACTTCTTTAGAGTTTTACTGTATCTTTTGGATGGGAATGTTCCTCATATTACTCAGGACCTCTAGACCCATAGACCTTAGATATATGGGGATGGTAAGCAGATATAGTCAGCTGAGTTACTGGAAGTGATGGTAAGTGGGACTATTTCCACTTTTGTGTTCTAAAACACCACTTGAAGGTATTCTATCTGTGGGGGTCACTGCAGCATATGATAGACTTCACTTAAATAGTTTGCCAAATCCTGCAGAATGACATCTGTCTTCACATAGGATACTATCTGTCTTCAAGCTGGTATCTGAGCTACATTTTTAAGAGGAGGTTTAATCCCTTTGGGCAGTTTCTTGAAAGGACAGAAAATAGTAGAACTGTGCCTCCCATATACAGTGTATGCAACACCTTCTGCCATAAAGTGATCTGCAGAGGTATTATGCTGCATTTCATGACTATAGGTCAGACTGTCTGTGACCACTTGGCCAGAGGTACTGGGTGAGAATCATCTGCAAGGAGCTCACATCCATGCTCTGTGTCAATTTCGGTAAGAACAAATGCTCCCCTTTCCAAGGTGGGAAGAATCTGAGGCAATTAATTTCCCCTTAGTAGTTTGTTGGTCTTTTTGAGAGATGAGCATATTTTTCTACTAAAGGAAATCTAAGTGAGGTGCTATAATTATTCCTATTACAAAATTATCCATTGGTCTTTGCTTTGGGGCACAGTTAAGCCAGATTTAACAAAAGGACCAAGTTTGGCTGTATTAATGAGTCAGTTCATTGATTGCATGTAGGCTATTTGATTAAACATAAAATATGAGTACATACACAACTTAGTTGGATTTGTAATTATTTTCAGTTCTGTTTAATTGAGTAAAACCAGACTAAAACTATTATTAGGTTGATAATTTAATAAATACAGACACTAGGTAGTACCTGTCAGCCAGTTAATGGGTAAAAATAGTCTGACTACTATGACTACGTAGGGCCAAACAAATTAGCTGTGTCCCACAAGGAAAAAGCTCAGGAAAAGGCCTGCAGAGAGTTGTTATGGCCAAACAATTACAACTTTTGGATTTGAAAAATCATGTATGATAAAATAAATTTTGTTAAAAAGTTATGCTCTGCTACATTGAAGAAAATGAGATTATGGTAGCCATACCTGATTTTATATCTTCCGATTCTGAAGTCCAATCATGCTTTTATTCTTTGATTTGATTGGTTTAAGTCTGTTTTCTACTACTTGATTGCAATATGTGAAAAGATATGATCAGCTTTTTTGAAGAAAACAAGGGACATTAAGGTAGCCATTGTTGATTTCTTATTGTCTGATTTAAAGGCCTGTAATGCTTTCACTCTTTTGTTTTATCTGGTTTTATATTGTTTTGTTTTGTTTGAGTTTATTGTGTGTGAATGTGTGAACAACCATTTCGAAGAAAACAAGAGACACTAGGATAGCCATTGTTAATCTCCTGTCATTATGTTTTGAAGACCTGTATTGCTTACATTTTTCTGTTCTGATCTGCTTTGTTGTGTTTTACTGTTTTGTTTTGTTTTTATTCTCTTTAAAATAAAAAAAAGTTGTGCTCTGTTAATCTTATAATAAAGGGAGATAATTACTAACGTTATTTTTTCAATTAGTGAATTATCTATAAATTTTAAAATATAGTGTCATAGAGTTATATATAGTTATGGAGAATTGGAAAGGTATAGGTTGTCACCTAATCTTTCTTTCAAGTAAAGGAAACTTCATTGTAGGCTGCTGGTTAAATTGTGTTAACTAGTTAAATGATAGGAAAACACACAATTTTCAAGATAGTTTATAAGTTAGTCTACTTAATTTTTTTCAAACATTATTTTTGATAATCATAATGATAATATATTTTTGTAATAGAAAAATCACACTAAACAGGAAATTGTAAAAAAAGTCACTTTAAATTACCTATTTAAAAAGTTAACATTTTGTTGGTTTTTTTTTCAGTATTTTTGTGCTTCAGTCAGCTCTCAAATAGTTGTAAGCAAGTTACATAAACCTATACATAAAAATCATATATATATATATAATCTGTATTCTTGCTTTTTAAAAATCTAAATGATAATAAAAGCATCATTATGCCATTACTGAGAGCTTTGAAGCATCTTTTGCAATAATACATACCATTTTGTCCTGAAGTTTAACAATAAGCAACATAATCATTCTCTTATGATTAGAAAATTAAGTTGTTTCTGTAGGTAAATTGAAAGATGTTAGTAAATTTACCTCTAGATGCTTTAAAGACTAAGATTGACTAAATCATACCAAAATATTGGGGCTTGATAGACAAGCCTGTCTTTATTTATCTGGGATCCTAATGAGATTTATGCTTCACTCTCAGCACAAAATTCTCTTTGCTAATGTACATGTAGATATGAAAAAATAACTTTATTTTCTATGATGTCAGTACATCAAACACCTAAGAACTTCTTTCTGTTGTTCTTGCTTGGAAAAAGCCAATATATCCTATATGTTGCACTTAGTATAACTTTTGCATGACTCAGTTCTGTTCAGGTTTTATTTCTTGGTTGTCAGCAATTTGAACTATTATGTTCCATGTCTGTTTTCCTTTGTATTTAACCTTTCAGGAGTTTAGTGAACTTTCTAAATCTGCTGATATTTATTCTTTCATAAAACTTGGAAATTTACAGTCATATCTTCTATCTATTGCCCAATTTTTTCTACTCTGATATTTATCTGTTCTCCTTTGACTTTAACTATGCCTATATTAGGTCCCCCCCCTTTTTTTTGTTCTGTAGGTCTCTGAATCTCTTTCATTCTTTTTTTTAAAATTTTATTTTAAAAAAGATAAAACCAAGGAAAATAAAACCAATCAAAACAAACCAGTGTAAGTGATACAGAACTTCAAAACAATACTAAATCAACAATAGTTACCATAATGCCTGTTGTCTTCAAAATAGCAGCAAAATAGCATCAGACATAGTAAAAATTAAACAGAACAGAACAGAACCAATAAAAACAAAACAATGAATGCGATAAAGGACTTCAAAACAAGACAATAGTAAATCCAAAATGGCTACCATAATATATTTTGCTGTCTTTGAAATAGCTGCTCACGCCATCAGATATAACAAAATCAAACAAAACAAAACAGAATAAAACCCAACCCAACAAAACAATAAAAATGATACAGGACTTCAAAACAAGATAATAGGGAATTAACAGTGGCTACCACCTTCAGAGGGAGATCCCCCTAGATGCCACGCTGCGTATCATTATCCTCTGAATAAGTGATCAGACCACTGGCCCTAGACCTGCAAGGTTAGTGACACACCAAAGCACCAGAAGCATCAAATTGCATTTCATCTCAATAGCTATCATCGCAGCCTGTGTTTCTCCACATCAGCTGGTTGCTTACTGGGGGGAGGGGTGTGTGTGTTGGTTCTTCTTGTTTGCCAGCCCTCATGCTGGAAGGGGCTGGGGTCTGGCTGTCCCCCAAATGCTGGCGGTTCTCGCATGGCACTGGTTTGCAGGGAGGGCTTACTTCTTGGTGAATCCTTGTTCTCTTCCCTCACAGTCTGCGAATGGCGCTGACTCATGGGAAAAGGTTGGGTTCTGGCTCTCCCCCTGCCAGCTCATGGTGCTGGTTCATGGGGAGGGCTTGCTTCTTGGCGAATGCTCTTTCATTCTTGTTAAAGGCATTTTCTTCTTTATATTTCAGTTTGGATAATTTCTATTGTCCTGTCTTCAGGTTCACTGATTTTTCTATTGCAGTGTTGAATCTGTTGAATCATGTTGTCAATATTTCATTTCAAGTACTATAATTTTTATTTTATATTTGGCTCTTTGTATAATTCTGATTTCTCTGACATTCTCCCCATGGGCACTTATTTGCCAACCTTAAAAGTACTGCATATAGTTAAATTTTGTAATATTCTTAACAGTTCTATGATATCTAGAACTGTTTTTATTTATTGATTTTTTTCTCTTGGTTTTAAATTAGTATGTTATTGCTACATGTAGTCATTTTTAAAAAATTGTATCCAGGCACTGTAGATAGTCTATTAATGGGACTTTAAGTTTCATATTTTTCCTTTAAAAATGATTTTTAACTTTTTTTTAGGCAATCAATTTTCTAGTGAATCTGTTTTGTCCTCTGAATTCTTGTTTTTAAACCTTGCTATACTTACAATAGTCCTTACTCAAGGGGTACAACACCCCAATTCCTAGCACATGGTGTTTCAGGGATTCTGGAATGCCTACGTGTTAACCTCTACACACTTGCTGTTGGAAGTACAGTCTTTCACTGCTGTGAAAGGTCTAGAATCTCTAGTGAACTCATCCCTCCCTAGTAGCTGCTCTTTGTCAGCTCCAAAAAGCCTTCGCTGGCCGTTAGTACTTAGTAATGAATTAAATTCTTGAGAAGGCACTGGGCACTTTTCTTCTTCGTGCATTTTTCTTTTGACAAATTCTGGTTGTCTCAGGAGCCCACATTCTGATTTCTGACTCCTCCCAGAGCTGTTGCTTGGTCTATCTCCTGGCACTGTGCATCCAGTCAGAAAACAAGGATTTACTGGGTGTGGTTCCCTTTTCTAATGGATGATAATTCTGTGTTACTATTTCAAAGTAACTGAAAAGAGTTGCTTCACATGATTTGTACAGTTTTATAGTTGTACACAGTGGGCAGACCAGTCTAGTAACTTTTGGAAAGGAGAACATTTATTACAGTTTTGCATACGTTAGCAAATTTGCTTTCACTGTTTCCCATATTACCTCTTTAGTTATTTACTACTTTATTACTTATCCAATTAATTATTTCTCCATATCCAACTAATGATTTATGCTTTTTGATATATGTATGGTTGTTCAGAATCAAATCTGAGTATTATTTGTAGCAATATTATACTCCTCACAGTTAGTGTAACTTGTCTATCAAAACTCTTAAATTCATTTTTTCCCACCTTATTAAGCTTATCTAAATAAACATCGCTATAAACTGCTACAGAGTCCAATTATTATTTTATGTATTTATTTATTTTTCTTCTAGGTCTTGTGCTACTTGCTTTCCTCTTTCTCTGCCTCTGACCCAGGGGAGTCTTTCATCTACTCTTCTATTTTTTTTTTTTTAGATTTTACTGGTATATTTTAGATATACATAATGATCTCATTCATCAAAGAGAATTTGTACCTGTACATGATATAACTTCTTTTTTTTTCTTCCTTTCTTTCTTTTCTCTTCTGCATTCCCCTACATTCCCTTCAACCCTCCAATTATTATTTTAACACTACTTTTTGGGCTATAAATAAACATGGTAAACCAAATTACTATCAACTCTGTTGGTGACTTATGGATTAACTTATCACATACTCTCACTATAATGGTTTAATTTTTATTCACTTGACAAAAAATAAGTTAATTATTTTGGTGCCAAATTTTGAACTTATGTGTTTTCTAATTTTGATTGTGGGACTAAAATCAAAGATGTTATTGGGTCATTTATGTTTTTCATTTACCTATATGCATAATTTCCTTTCATTCCCTTTAAGCCATTTCTTTATTTCTTTTTTTTTTTTTCTGGTTTCCTTGTAAATCGGAAAGGCATATTTTCTATCTGCATGTTTTTTTTGGTCCAAAAATGGATGCATCTGGTCTGTCATAGTCAGCTCAAGAGTAATTATTTTTTGTTTAAGGTTACGATTTAATCTATTTTATTATGAACTGAATCTAATTTCCCAGGCAGTGTATTTATTTGGGGATTTAACATGTTTTATTGACTGCCAGGGTAAGATTTGATAGTTAATTTATTGCTTTTGAAGAACTGCATGTCTACAGCCACTGAGGTTTGCACTGAATTGTCCCTTTAGGAAGGGTTAATGAGAGAAGACTTTTAAAGGTAAGATAGATTCACAGAGCTAGAGTTTCATTGTAACATCAATTAGGTTGAAAGTATTATACAAGCAAAGGTTATTTGCATAGCTCCCAGTGACAAGAATAAGCATTATTCTGAAATTCTCTTTTTTAGTTTGTTCAGCAGACTTTCCTTTAGGGAATAATCATGAGTTGAGACTAGATTTAGTGTCAAAATTGCTTAATGAGAAATACAAATTTTCCTGAGATTGATGATGAAATCTGAAATGCTTTAAAAAAATTGATGGAAAAGTAATTTGCCTTGTTAAAGGCTCTCCTGATGAAGCACAAGTATGAACAAAACAGACGACACTCCAGACCACATCCAAAGAGAATACTTCAAAGAATCTCCTCAAATGTGAATATGCCAACTTATTTATGGACATTCTTGCATAGAACTTTTGTCCCTGTCTTGGTTACTTTTTTCTTGTTGCTGGGACAAAATACCTGACACCAAAAGTGAAGGAAGGAGAGGTTTATTTAGCTTACAGTTTCTGGGGATTTCAGTCCATAATCAGCTGGCTCCAAAGCAGACTGGCATGGCACTGGGGCAACACTTCAAGGCAGTAGCCAGAGCAAAATGGGGCAGCTGTTCATGGCAGCTGCAAGTGGCAAGAGCAAACCATGTCAAAGAGAAAAACACGCCCCCATTCCGACCTTACATTGTATGTCGGCTCCACCCCTGGGCGGGTGCAGAACTCACATTGCCAATCCCAGCGCTATACAACAAGTCAATCATAAACATTAGATTCAGCCACTTCCATGACTACATGAGGTTTGGGGGGGCCATCTATATACAAACTATAACATTCCACCCCGGGCCCCCAAAGACTCATGTACATCCCTTATACAAAAGGCATTTAGTTCATCTCCATGAGTTGTCAAGGTCCTGACAGTTTCAGCATTGCTGAAAAGTCCAAGTCCCAAGTCTCCTCCAAGATTTAAGGCAAACTCTTAGTTGTAAGCCCCTGTACAAATGAAAACAAAGTTAAACACTTCCAGCATTCAGAGGCACAAGACAAACATTTTTATTCCAAAAGTTACAAACAGGGGAGTAAAAAGCATTGGTACCAAAACAAGTCCAAAATCCAACAGGGAAAATGTTAAATCTTACAGTTGCATGTCCAGCATCTGAAACAATCTGTGGCAAATTGTGAGCTCCAAAGGGCTTGTGTGGTTCCACCCCTATGGCACTTTTAGTGGGCATCAATCCCATGGCATCTCTCTTGTGTTGGCTCTGTTTCCCCATTGCAGGTTTTTTTAGATGGCCTACGTTCCCAGCTTTTCCAAACTTCTGGGGTCTCCATTCTGGCTTTACATTTACAGCTTTATATATTGCCCTTTCAGGGGTGCACTGCCTGGCCTTCTGGGCCCTCTGAAATAGGGGTGGAAGCCTCTTTAACCTCAGAACATGTGCATTTTCCATGTACCTAAGACCAGTGCCACGTGGATGCTGCCAAGGTCTGCTGCCGGCTGGAGCAGTAGCCAGGCCTTTCTCTTTCTTGGCCGTCGAGGTTGAGTGCCTGGATTGCTGGGCACTCGGAACCTGATTGTGAGGAACAGATTTTTTATGTCACCATTTTGGAACCTTGCGTGGCCTCTGCTGCCATTCTGGAATGTTGTATTTTGCAGCTTTCTCCCCCAGGCAAAGTCTTTTACTTTTATATCTTTGAGCCGGTAAAGGATGGAGACCTACTGCCTCTTCCTGTGATGCCTGTAGGCCATCTTTTGTATTCTGTTCCTTTTCAGCAATCAAGGTTTTAGCTCCATCTTTACAGTCCACAGCTTTCCGACCAAACTCATTTTAAATCACCATGTTGGGCTCCTTGTTCTTGATTTCTAATATAAATCTGGGTAAAAGCCCCCAATAATAGCCATGCCACTGCCTCAACATTTGACTGCCTTGATATTTCTTTTGCCAGATTAATCAGGCCACCGCCCTTAATCTCAGTCTCAGGCAAAGTCTCTGGACATGAGCAAAATGCAGACAAACTTTCTGCCAAGCTGTAACACACATCATGTGGAGTCCAACAACCAGTGCAGTCCTTCTTCCCAGCAGAAACCTCCTGACCTTGGTCTTTACCAGCAGGCTTCTGGTCTCCTGAGCTCTGACCAGAATCTCCCATGCAGAACAGCCTAAACTGTTCCAGGGCTTCTATTTCAGGCGACAGCTCCGAACCTTTCCAAACTCTTCCCACAAGCCATTCCCAAAAGCTCTTGAACCACATAGTCAGGCACAGTCACAGCAACGACCCCACTCCACTGGTACCAAATTCTGTCTTGGTCACTTTTTTTTGTTGCTGAGACAAACACCTGACACCCAAAATTAGGGAAGAAAAGGTTTATTTGGCTTCCAGTTTCTGTGGATTTCAGTCCATAATCAGCTGGCTCCAAGGCAGGGTGGCATGGCATTGGGGCAACACTTCAAGGCAGCAGCCAGAGCAAAAAGGGGCAGGCGTTCATGGCTGCTGCAAGCGGCAAGAGCAAACCGTGCCAAAGAGAAAAACACGCCCCCATTCTGACCTTACATTGTATGTCGGCTCCACCCCTGGGCGGGTGCAGAACTCACACCACCAATCCCAGTGCTACACAACAAGTCAATCATAAACATTAGATTCAGCCACTTCCATGACTACATGAGGCTTGGGGGGCCATCTATATACAAACTGTAACAGTCCCTGTCTCTCAGTGGGATGAGAGGAACACAATTGTTTGTGATTCTAAGGTCCCTCAGGTTTCCAGTTGTGCATATTTATTATGTAAATCTATTATATCAGAAATAAAGTCACTGTCCCCATTCATATGATCAGTTCTTTGGTTTATATTGGTCTACGTTCCCCTTCACTGGCATGCTTCTCTGTCCAGAACCCCAGTCCTGTGCATCAAGGACTTTTTCCACTGAATGGCATAATTATAGCCCAGTATCACCAGTATTTCTTGGATGCATGAAGAAAATACTTCACTATGTGTACTATTTACTGTATTAATTAGAACTCATTGCAGCAATCTTTCCCAGTTTGCCTACTATTGCAAATAAAAATTCAATGGGAACCCTGAATTTAAAATTGAGTTAATTTAACTGAAAATAAAATATAAATCCACAAAGTAGGGAAAGGAAACCACAGAACCTGTTATTTTTCTCACCCGGCTATTTCATGCTGCTGATTATGACTGGAGTTGGAGACAAGTTTCAGCCTGACTCTGAGACGCCTTATTCAGGTGACCTTTGCATCACTCAAAGGCTCTGAGTTTCATTTTTCTGACCTGTAACATGGAGACAAAAACTCCTTCAGCATTGGATGACTGGAAAATGAAATGTATACAAGTTTTTGTAGGCTCTAATGTGTACTGGTGCTATGAAGAATATTAATAATTATTACTTAATGTCATAATTTATGTCTCATAAGATATTCTGATAAAATTTGGGAAAGCAACCGACCAGATTTATTATTTTCAAAGGTGTTCTGGGTGCCTACAGTGGTAAATAAGTAATGATGATAATAAATAAATCCAAGAATTAAGTATTTATGTATAATACTTTACAACTTCATTTGGTGGAGCATCTTTCATGCCAACTATATCCCCAAACAGATTACATTCAATAAAGACTCACGGTGATAAGCAATAAATACTCGCAGTGAGAGACAGACATTGAGATAAACAGGCAGGGGAAAGTGCTATTCAGCTAAATTCTGAAAAGATATGAAGAAGTTAGGGGTGAAGAGACCCAGGAGAGATGTCACAGCAGGCAGACTCTATTGGAGATCTAGTTCTCACTCTCCATTTTCTTAGTGAAAGCCCTAAGGCACAAAATGCCAGCGCCTTGAACCTCTGCCTGGGTTATCTCACAGGCAGCAGGTCTTTGCTGTGGGCAAAAAAGAAGCTATTAGGTCTGAAAGAGTTGAATTCCAACTTCATGGAAATCACGGAGCAGGGAAATCCTTTAGTAAATGGTGTTACTCCGATCTATATGGATGGGAAGAGAACTTTGTGTTGGTGTT
This sequence comes from Cuniculus paca, assembly GCA_004365215.1. NCBI lineage: Eukaryota > Metazoa > Chordata > Mammalia > Rodentia > Cuniculidae > Cuniculus > Cuniculus paca. The sequence goes on from RJWT010040702.1 coordinate 10,975, forward strand.
TTATTGCCTGTAACCTACTAAATGAGTAACCGTAAAGTACATCACTGAAAATCAGCTAGAAATCTGATTTGCAACCTACAGGAAGGATTTTCAAGTTCATTTAGAATAAACTGATTTCTTCCTCTTTTTCTTGTTTTGGTACAGGTGAAGGAACCCAGAACTTCTACCACTAAGCAAAATCCTAGCCCCCAGAACAAGTTGATTTCTAAATCTTCCATGTATTTGCCTTTGATTCAGCCAATATTGACAATACGTGCGAGTGATTTCCCTTTATATTAAGCTGGCTTTTAGCAGTTGTGTGGATAACATGAACTCTTTGAGTAACACTGTGTAACATGTTGAATTGTGTATGTGTGCTTAAAGTGTAAAGTGGGCATATATAGAAAAGAAAGGTAAGAGAGCAAATTGTTACTAATTAAGCTCTACTTTTTTATTTTTTCATTCTAAAAACAAAACAAAAAAGAGAAATGATACAGAATTTTAAAAAATAGTAGGAAATTAACATTAGTTAATATATTTCATATTGTTACCTTGAAGTAGTTGTTCAGGTTATACACACATGTACATACACATACACAGGTTATATATACACACACACACATATGTATGTATACCTATACACATATAATTTTTTCCTTTCTTCCTTTTCTCATTTCCCCTATCCCAGCTGTTCCTTCCTTTTGAGCACTTTCTTTCCCTTTAATTTTCACAATATTTATTGTACACTTTGAATCTTACTGCACTTTCAGTCTTTTTTTTTTAACAGTAGGGAGACAATACAATATTTACACATGTCAGTTTGATTTATTTCACTTATGGGTATGGTCTCAAGTTGTTTCCATTTACCTATAAAAGCCTCAAGATTATCCTTCGTCATAGCTGACTAATACTCCATAATATAAAAATACTACATCTTTTTTATCCATTCCGTGGTTGATGGGTATTTGGGTTGTTTCCAAGATTTAGCTATTACAAATTGTGCTGCTAGAAACATGGGTGCACATATGTCACTGTGGCATGATGTTTTCAATTCTTCTGGGAAAATACCCAGAAGGGGAATAGCTGGATTGAATGAGATTCCATCTCACTCCAGAAAGAATGGCTGTTATCAAGAAACCAACCAATAATAAATGTTGGCAGGGCTTGGGGAAAAAGGAACCCTTCTCCACTGTTGGTGGGAGTGTAGACTGGTGCAACCTCTGTGGAAATCAGATCTACTTTTAACACGTCTGTAGTCCCAGCTGCTCATGAGGCTGAAGTAGGAACATGGCTTGAAGCCAGGAGTTTGAGGTCAGCCTGGGCAACATAGCTAAACACATGTCAAACAAAACAAAACAAAAAGTAGGAAAAATGTAAAAAAAAAACCCCACAAAGATCTAATTTTTAAAAGACTAATTTTATTCTGCTCTGATTTTGAGCCTTCCACATGTGGACAATTTCAATTTTCACTATTCTCACATAACTTAAAAAATATA
>RJWT010040703.1:0-12450 GCA_004365215.1 Cuniculus paca
AAGCCTTCTTACCATAAACCTGAGCTGAAGTGATGAGAACAGGGGATATGGGGACATCATTGGCTTAAAATGTTTGGACTAACGAAAGAGCCCAACATGGACAGTGACAGTCCCAATGACCACAAAGTCTATAAATATGCCTGGGTCACAGACTCCAGCCAGAGAGACCATGGACTGGTTCCACATGGCCATAGACCATGAACAGATCAAGCCCACACTAAACAAGTGATTCTACCCTGTGTTGCAAGCTGTGTGTTTTCCTTCCACATGCATGATGGATGGAGGCAAAGGACTACTGATCTGAGGGCCAGGGCCTGGGTTCCTGTCTTACTCTTCTATGATGATTCTACTGCTTTGGACTGGTTGGGTATCTGGAACTTGCATCTTCAGCTTTACAGAGAGGAGATGTAAAGGGCCTTCTTCTCTGAGAACCTGTTCTCCTGCAAGCCCATGTCATTGTCAGTGAAGGAGGAGCTAAGAACACATTCCAAAGAGGGCAGATTTGGATGAGACCCAGGAGCAGGATCCTGTCTGTGGGAGGTCCCCAACATTCCTCCAGACTACCTGCAAGGGACAATAGAAGGAAAGGAAAGAGAAGGCATTTGGGGGTATTCTAAATGGGAGTCTTTGCTCCATAGTTACTAAAGAGCAAAGAAGCCTGTTTAGTGTTCCTTGCTTTGACAAGGCTCCAATCAGAAGTCCTACCTAGATTTCAAATCACTACCTTTGACCGAGGCAGTTCTTCAGAACCCAGTCCTTCTTTGTGTCTTAAATATATACCTTTCCTTTGGAAAGGAAATGATTAGTTTGCAAAACTTGAGTATCTGTGTTCTTGGCTTGCTCTCCTCCAGGGGGGACAGTTCCCAGCTTATAGACTGGAAGCAGTAGGACTCTCCTCAGTCCAGATCTGGCTTCTGTCACTCTTTAAACACCTTCATGTCTGTATGGGCTCAAGGCACTCATAAGCTTATGGAGATTGTCCTCAGCCAGCCCCCTGTCCAGCCAGGAGATTAGAGACACGACATTTACTCAAAAGGTTGAGAATGGTGGCAATTGCTCAGTGAGACTGTATGGAAAGGAGTGGGTGCTTCTGGAACAGTAGTCACTCCTGGCATGGGCTCAGCCTCCAGTGGGTAAAATGGTTGCACCCGTAACCATCCTGATGTCAACCATGGGTGGCACCTAGGTCCTCTATTATCTGTGATTATCCACACTTCTTCTCTGCTCCTACAGCGTGTCCAATCAGTAAGTGGCAGAGTTGATGCTGAGCCTGCTTTCATGAAATCAGCTGCACGCTCTCTGCTAGATGAGTAAGAAATGTTAGCCAGTCAAAGCAGGCCTATCTTGTCCCTCCCAGAGACCTCAATCCTATTGAGAACAATTCAATCCACATAGACTGGGTTACAGAACTGACAGGCAAGATTTGATATTCAGGATATTCTAAGTAAATGCATTCACCTATGCTGAAAACAAATAGAATTTTGGTATTAAATTTGCAGAATTCCCAAATTATTCAACACACAGTCACTGCATGCTAATTGTGACTATGCATTGTGCTTGCTGGTTCTGTTCTTGAGAGGTTCACAGTCCTGTGGCAGATTTATAGAGCTTTGGGAATATGTTGATGGGGAAAGATTCCTGAATGTTTGGCATTTGATCCGGGTCTCAGAATGGGTAAGAATATCTGTAAAGTTGCAGTTTACTCTAATCTGGTTGTATTTCTCTGAAACAAAGCCCTTAAAACACTGTTTCAAGTACCATTCTGCTCCTGATGGTGTACAGGAGGTTACTTCATGCCCATTCAGAAAGTTTCTACAATCTGGCCTGGGAGAGAGCCTGGGGGCTCCCAGCTGCTGGGCTGTGGCCTCCCTCATCAGAAACCATGGAGGTAGTGGCTGTAAAGGATTTTACAGATGACAATTGAAAGGCTTTAAGGAAGAGAATTGCAGAGGCAAGTCGGAGTGCTGGTAATTGGGCTTCCAGAGCCCAGAAAGGCCTTTGAACATGTACAGAGAGTCTGTCAGCCAGAGACAGCAACTTGGAAGTTCTGCTGCTTGGATCTGATTGACAGAGATAATGAGAGTGGCAGTGTCTGTGGAGAGAAGCTGTGGTATTATTGAAACATCAGAGCTCAACTTAACCCACTCTGCCCTGGTTCCTCCACTGCTCTGAGCTCCTCACTTCACTCTCTCCAGTGCAAGGTCGAGTAGGCACCGCCTGCCACCCAACTCACTAGTGGAAAACACAGGTGCGGGGGTAGCCGAGAGCCCCTGAGGACATGACGGTCAGGGAAGGACTCTGCTCATTTCCCAGAGGCACATAAGTCACGTGTTCCTGGTCCCTCACCCTTCCCCACACCTTCTCTCTCTGGGTTCAGGTGAACAAAAGCACACTCCCTTACCATACCTCGTCATCCCTGTCCCTTCAGTTAGCCCTGGAATATTTGCTCACTTACAGTGCTGTGGGGTGACCAAAAGAGTTACTGTAGATCATTCTAAGGGAGACAGTAGGGTGCTTATAATAATTCCCTGGGTCGTTTCTCCCACCCCGTCCTGCACACATACACCTTTGCTCTTTTTTCTCTCTGAGAATGCCACTTGATCACTCTAATCTCCACTCTTCCCATCCTGCTAGAGACCAATGAAGGGGCCTAAACATCACTCTAGTTTCCGCCTCTGTTGAGCAGGGCAGCCTCTGCCCCCAAGCTTAGGCCATATCTTTCTATGCAATTCAAACATGGCCACTGACGTGGAGGATATCCGGTGGCCACACTGAAGGTGTTGCTGCACGTCTTCTCCCTGTTCTGCGTGCTTGTGAGCAAGGGAGGTATGACAAAGAATGATACCAAATCTTACTAGAGGACCAAAATTATTTTTTATATAGAAATGTTTTAATTTGACTGTAAGTGACAGATACTGAGAAAAATATGGGGCCAGTTACATAGCTCGGCAGCCCAGCGCCTGCCTGGCAAGTGTGAGGTCCTGAGTTCAATCCCTGGTACCAAAAAAAACAAGCTAACAAATGAAACATCCAGATCCTTAAAACTTTTCAAGGTCATAGCACTTCAAAGGTAAGTGCTATCTGTATGCCAGTTAATGACCTAGGTATTTTTTTCTTTGGATTATGGGTAAAGATTTTTCTATGTGCAAAGGCATCAGTGCTCACAGACAAGCAGCTCAGGTACTAATAGCATTATCTAGAAGAAATAGCAAGTAGAGTGAACCCCCACTTTAGAAACACAAACATGGGAAGGAGTTCCTACAGCTATCCTCTATCCTGAAAACTGAGAAATGGGATGAGGTATTTACTAACGCTTGGTGATTTTTGAATGCTGCTTCCTAGACCTCCAAAGTGACTAGTAGTAGCCTGCTTTTTGCCAAGAAAATGTCCACTGTAGGACACATGGCAGTAATATCACCCTCCGTGGGATGAGGATTCTTTCTGACACACATTTGTGCAGTGCTCAGTATGCATCACCTCAATGCGCCATTTGATCTTTTTAATAACCCATCCGTGCAGTTTTAGGAAGTCAAGCAACTCTCCCAATGTTTTACAGCTCATAAGAAACGGAGCTAGGATTTGAACCCAGACCTCCAGGACCTACGCCTCTAATCACTCTGCTGTTCTCTCAGCAGCACGGCCATATGGGTTGGCACTTAGGTAACCCAGAAAGAGCTTTGGAGCCTCTGGATGGGTAATTCCACTTGTCCCCACAGTGAGGGGAGAGCGTGGGCCCCCCTAGCCTGGCTGCCTAGGGGGAGATGGAAAAGGGGCAGACTGATGAGCCAGGCTGATTGGAATAATGCCAGCTTCTCATTCTCATGGATTAGTTTAGCTCCACATCATGTCTTTGAGACATCAAACAGCTCCAGGGGCTGATTTCCTAGGCTCTCGGTATCACCCCAAAACCTAGGAAGAGTGGCTTTCCAGGTATTCAAAACTGAAAAAAAATTAAAACCAGGTACCTGTGCTTTATTCTCAGCCCTATCACTTGCCAGCTCCCTACCTCAGGGCAAATTACCTCACTGCTTATGCCTCCGTTTTTCTCATGGGGAACATGGAGTTAAAATGTTCTCCTAAGAGGACAGCAGGGAATTTGATTGACAACAGTTTGGAGGAGGTAAAAATTTGTGTTAGTGCAACACATTGTTCAAAAGTGAATGTCCCGTTACTGGTCTTTTTCTATAGTGACAATATTCGTATGGTTTTATGCTTGTTTTTCATCATATTGAATGAAAAAAAAATACACCTTAATTATCTCTAATAACTTCAGGATATATTACCTCATGCCCCATTTCATGTCATATATGCTGTGCTTAGAAATTGTAAAAATATAAACTGATTAGAAATACATTTTGAACAAGTATTAATATTAAAATGATAATCAGTTCTGATACATTTAATTTTTTAAATTATAAAAACACCAGAAAATCTTTGAACTCCAAATCATTTTCTTTGTTGTTAAGGTACTTTAATATAAAATCAATGCATGATTATTATAGACAATAAAAAATACAAATAAATGAAAAGAAAAACCTGAAGAACATTCATGTTTCCACCTGCCCAGAGGCAACCGTCATTAAAGCCACGGTGTATGGAGTTTCCAAGGTCTTTTCTATGCATGTGTATAATTGTTGGACTTTGTTTTGTTTTGATTTCTGTCTTTTATAAATCAAGATTATACTATACCTGCATTTATGCAGCCTGTTCTTTTGCCTCATATTACAATGTGAGCTTATTTCCATTTCAATAGATACATTTTTTTAACATCACTTTAAAGCCTATGTTACATTTTAAGCCTGTTTTCTCAAGTCTTGTGAGTGTACCATAATAAAATATGTTTAGCACTTGGGCCACTTATAATTATTTTTTCTAGCGCAAAAAGCACAGAACAGGCACAATTGATGTAAATGAATTAGGAATTAAGAAGTGCAGAATGAAAAATACAGACATCTGAAAAACAAGGTACTGGAAAATCTCAAAATTTGTGCAAAATTATCCCCAGGAGCTCTTGAAAATTACTAAAACTTGATTGGAGATATTCACTTTGTTCAACCACCTTGAAATTTTGACTGTTTTCTTATTACTTAACCAAATGTTTAACCTCATGACCGTTGACCTAATTCAGATTGCTGCCTCAAGAAAATGAAGGCAAATAATCCACAGAGGACCTGGAGGGTCCCTGGCACAGAGCAGGCCCCTGTCAGTGCTGGTCCCTCTCCTCCCTTTCTCCTCCCTCAGGAAAGAAAGAATCAAATCACCTCAGGGTTTGAGGATGTTCTTTACAACTGATGGGTTCACCAGGTTTCCCATGTGTCCTACTTTCTTCACCTTGGTACCAGTAAGGCAGAAATGGACCCTATATCTTCTAAAGGAGAGGAGGCAAAGGGAAGTTCCTTTCCATTCTTCAGTGGGAATTTACAAAGACCTCATGTGTGTCAGATCTGCACTTGTTAGTGGGGACAGGACACCAAGGGACAATCAGATGTGGTCCTTGCTTTCTAGAAGCCCACAGCCTGGGGCAGGGGAGTCTGCTATGGTGGGAGACATGTGATCACAGACCAGCATGCTTGAGCTGGCCCAATCAGGGAGGCTCTACCCACAGAGGCTAATTTGTAAATGACTAGCTGGTGGCTCATCCTCCAGTCACACCTGTACCCTATGCACCTCTGCAGGTCATCAATGCCATTGAGCAAGACTACCGGCTGCCCCCTCCCATGGACTGCCCAGCTGCTCTCCACCAGCTCATGCTGGACTGTTGGCAGAAGGACCGGAATAGCCGGCCCCGCTTTGCAGAGATAGTCAACACCCTAGACAAGATGATCCGGAACCCGGCAAGTCTCAAGACTGTGGCAACCATCACCGCTGTGTGAGTTCAGTGGGACTGGGTGACTCCTAGATGTGATGGTCTTCTGGGTGGGGGCATAGTAGATAGCCCTTTGTTCTGCGGAGATGGCGGGGCAGAGCTTATCCACTAATGTGAAGTGTCTCAAGACTCTTCCTTTTCATCTTTAAAATCTTCCCAGCTGCAACCTTCTGATGGACTGAGCACTAGGCTGTATAGTAGAGTAGTTGAGCTGTCTGATCTGATTGTTATGATTCCCTGTGTCTGAAGGATCTTTTTTCCAGAAGCCATCTTTTGACTAACCACACAAGTCCTCTAGGCAGGTTGAGTTACATCTTGGAGCTGTAGCCAACAATATATTGGCAGGGAAAGGTTGTGATTGTTGTGTAACAAAGAAATACAAAGCAGTTGGGTTTGTTGTAAGTGCACAGAACCACCATCAGCTTTTTCCAGCTCCATACTACTTAGCTGCATTTGCATTGCTAGCTCACTTATTAACTTATGTTTTCAACCAAAATTTATTACGTGGTTATAGACCAAGCACTCTGCCTGATGCTAGTACTATAGAATGAGTAACACAGAGATGTTCCTTACCCTCAAGAAGTTTAAAATAATTTAAAGACAGCAAACATTAATCAGGTGATCATGAAAAGAAATGCAAAATTGAAACCTTAATAGTTGCTGTGGCAAGAGTGGTGCGTGGGGCACTGAAAGCTTGTACCTTTATCGGCTGTAAAGAGGTTTTCCTGATGAGTGTCATCCCAGCTCAGGGTTGAAGGGCAAGATGCATTAAGTGGATAGAAAGACAATGGGAATAGAGGGACAGGTGCAGAATATGCAGAGGTTCTAGCGTGAGCAAGCCGAGGCCAGGTGCTGAGCGCAGTTGGGGAGGAATGGGTGGGGCTGAGGGTGGCCAGGTGAGCAAGGCTAAGACTGCTCAGAGCCATTAGGCCATGTTAAGAATTGTGGCATGATTTTCTGAGCAGTGAGCACCTATTAAAGGTTTTGATGTGATTCAGGACATCTGAGAGTTTTTAGCATGGTCATGTCTGCATAATGGAAAAAACATCTGATTGCAATGTGGGTCTTATGTAGGAGAATACTTTAAGAGTTATGATAGAGAGATAGTGTCTTCAGTCAAAGTACTGACTTTGCAAAGAAGTAGGTAATTTTGAGAGATTGGAGAGGTAAAACTCTTTGGGATGGAAGGTTGAAGGAATGTCACGATGACACCCTGGTTCCTAGCTTGGATACCTGAATGGCTACCTTAAAAATATGCCAGAGTCAGTGGTGTTCCATTTCTGTGTTCCATTTTTTTCAAGTAACGAAGGATGACACTGAAAGGAAAAAAATATGACCAGTATATTTAGAGAGGTTGAGGTGAACTGGACATATTTTTTAAAGGACTGTATCTTTAGATGGTGAGGATCCTAGATTTCAGTCAATAAAGGAGTTAAGCAATTTCCCTCCCTTCAACAGAATGCTGTGCCTATCTGCTTAGTGGCACTGATGTAGGGTTCTGTAAGGAAGGATGGGTCAGCCCAGGCTCCATCCCAGGGGGTCTGCCGCTATATTCACACAGTCTGCCATCAGCCTGCAGCCTGCAGCACGCCTCTGTGCATACATCTCTTCTGCTGTAGGATCACCTGCTCCTCTGTTTCACCAGGCCTTCCCAGCCCCTGCTCGACCGCTCCATCCCAGATTTCACAGCGTTTACTACCGTGGATGAGTGGCTCAGTGCCATCAAAATGGTCCAGTACAGGGACAGCTTCCTCACTGCTGGCTTCACCTCACTTCAGCTGGTCACCCAGATGACATCAGAGTAAGTGATGAGAGACCCCTTTGTCCAGCCCACAGGTAGCCCTTCTCCTGCTACTGCAGATGATGTGAGTCCTATTTCCAGTCTCATCTTGGCCACCCCTTTTCTGCACAAAACCAGGCATGAAAAGTGCTTTGGAAGACGGAGAGGAAGGTGGTCAGGGGCTGGAGAGGGAGGGGGAGATCTATTCTGGGTCCCAAATAAAGATCTTCAAAGTCATAACCATATGTCATTTGCCTAATGACCGAGAGTCTCTCTCCATTTAAGTTTATAAACTCAAGCCATCAAAGAGAGCATCCAGATGGAAAGAACACAGCCAGCCAGCACTTTAAACAACGGAGCAGAAAAGGCATGGCACTGATTCAGCAACAAGAGGCAATGCAGGAAGCACGTCCTCACTCTCTGAGAGTGCTTGTAAATAAGCATACATTTCCATCCCCCACAAATTATTTACCAGTCTGCCGCTCCCACAGGAGTTTGGAGAAATACACAAAATAAAATTATTCAAATAAGACAAGAGCCTGAAAGGGTCTTAAAGATCCATGTGGTCTGTCATTTCCCAAGAATGTTCTGCGTAGCACCACTTGTGGGAAATGTTAATAAGTTCTCCTTGGAAAAAAGGTCCTGTGGTCAAATAAATTTGGGAAATACTGCGCAGTTTATCACCCTTTTGGAGATTCACTGCTCATATTAGCATGATAAAGGCCATGAGAAATTCTGAAATAAAGAAACCTATTTAAAATTATTAAATACTGTGGAACCATATTTTTGAGGGACAGGTTTTTATGGAACTGCAGTTTGGGAAATATTTGTCTAGTTCCACTGTTTCTATTCAGCAGATTCTGAAATGATGTGACATCAGTGCTCACATGTGGCAAAACCAGGGCTGAAGCCTCCTTTTCTGTTGCCATCACTAGAAAATCATTTTCCCTGCACCACAGGGCTATAGTGGTTCTCGTACTCTGCCAGACACTGGAGTCACCTGGAGATATTTAAAAATTACTAATACCTGGTTCCTACTCCAGGCTTCTGACTAGTTGCTGTCCACTGCGACCTAGGCATCAGGATTTTTTAAAGTTCCTCAAGTGATAACACTCTGCAGTAAAGTAGGTAAACCATTGGATTAAAGTTAGAAAGAGTCAATTCTTGCCTTCTGCACTTGTAGAAGTTCAGATAATGCTAACCAGGAAACCAACACCTTCCCCAACATACACACACATCCCTCAAGAAATTTCATAGGCTTCCTGGTCTACAGTGTGACCTGAAAGCTCCAGGGTGGGATTCGGTGGCCTGTAACACACATGTCTCATGGGAGAACATCTATCAGTTAGTCAGTTGTCAAACACTAATTGATCTTCTATTATGTATCAGGCACAGTGCTAGGTTCTGAGACTTTCTCTTTGTCAAGGCAGCTGCTGAGTCCAGGACAGGGAGATGGAGAGGTTCACCCCTAGCACTTGAGCCTCAGAAAGACAACTTCCTAATGCTATGACTACTTGGAGTCAGTTTTTTTGGAGTCTAGCTCCACCTCCATGAGGTTTGTGCCTGTCAGAAATGATGGAGCCTCCACTTTTTCCAGGGAGATGGTTTGAATATATTTCTAACCTCGAATCCACTAAACATCAGAATCTATTTTTGAAAAAGATTCATTTCCTGGTGCTTAAAAAAGGACAGTTCCTGGCATTTTGAATGATTGCCAAACAAACAGCAGAAAATACAATTTTTAAAAGTACCTCAGCAGGGGAAAACCAGCCTCCCCATCCTTTGAGGTAACATGGATGTCCCTAGACAGTTAGAGGCCTGAGTTCAGCCAGGGACATGGGATTCATGAAGATGGCAACTCCTGCTTCCTCACTGCAATTTGCCATGTAGGTCGGTAGGGTCTGCTCTCATGTGATCCCCACAGCGTGAAGGCATCAAGGGAAGTAATTCCCTCCATCAAGGACAGTCACATGGATATGAACAAGGGAAGATTGAAAGGAAAGTCAAACTGAAAATGAAGGGATTTAGTTCAAAGTACAACACATACATACACTACTGGAGCAATTCAGTTTGTTTCTTAAAGGATAAAAGATGGAAAAAGAAAATGAATGACTTGATAAAATAGATTGTGGGATGATTTGTGAATTCAAAATTCAAGTATGCTTCCCAAAAGTATTTGCTAAAAACACATGGGCAATTTGACTATCTCAACCAGCTGCAGCCCCTGGGGAACTAACTACCAGCTGAAAGGAAGCTGGGGAAGGACTAGTGGACAGAGATCCAGCCCACTGTCCATCAGGGTGTGCAATGTGCCAAGCGATCTATCAGGCTGGCTTTGGAAGGGCTTTCGGGAAACAGTCAGGACTTTAACAGACCTGAGAGAAAGCATGTTTGGGCACTGAGAACCTGGCTGTCCTATATATGAATGAATCCACCTCCTTCACTGTTTGCCTGATGTGTGATCTTGAGCATATTACTTAACTTCTCTTAACACTACTTACCTTGTCTATAAACATGCAAACAATAATCTCATTGTGATAGGAGACAGAAAGAATAGCACTTAGGAAGCACATGGCCAATTACCTGCCCATAGGACAAATGCAAGAACTGATTTCTGCTAAATTACTATTATTTGTGATTTTGTAGTGCTTTGTCAATCTTCACAAAATGCACCCTTTTAAGTTTAGATGAGATAGTATATGGTACTTAGGGCACACACAAACAGTGTTACATATTGTTATTATTAATTAAGGAAAGATGCATGGGCCTTCCTAAGGTGAAATTTAAGCCTTGAACTTGTTCATTTTAATACAGATCAAAGATAAATCCAATACAAACCCCATCCTTGACATACTCGTTGGGTTCCTGCTTGAGCAGATATTTTTAGTTATTTTGAGATCACCCTTCTTAAAAATGCATGAAATGAAAATTGAAATAGAAACAGAAATGTGAAATTCAAGAGAAAACATCTGAAGACCAGGCAGGCCCCATATCTTTTCAGTCTCAGTGGGTGTCCATTAATTTAGGCAGAAATTTCCACAGAATAACTGAAGCCCCATAGAGTATGCCTTGGAAATGTTAAAAGACATAGCAGAGGAAAATTCCAATCCATTTGAGGGTCATGGACACAATGAAGGGCCTGTGGCAGAATGCATAGGTGAGGAACATATCCCTAGAATAAGGGAGGGTCTTCCTAGACTGTTCAAACTGGAGGAGACATTAGAGACAAGGACCACTGCATGAAAAGTGTGGGACAGAGCAAGAAAATACCTAATTGGAAGCTTGCCAAAAATGTGGGCAAACTTAGACTAATTGAATTTTAAACACATTTACATGCCTATCTGGCTATTTTCAGGAGCATGCCTTTGATGATGAGTTTGGATCTGTGAAATGTTGCCCTAACACCAGAGTGACTTCCTCTGTGGCTATTTCCCTTCTAGAGACCTCCTGAGAATAGGGGTCACGTTGGCAGGCCATCAGAAGAAGATCCTGAACAGCATCCATTCTATGAGAGTCCAGATGAGTCAGTCACCAACGGCCATGGCATGAGACTCTTGCCCTCTTGAGGGAGGAGAGGAAGGAAAAGGACCAGGCTCCAAGGGAACCTAGTGGTTGACCACTGTGGAATGTGCTGGAGAGACCCACTTCTCAGCTCAGAAAAGTGTCTCCATCAATGATGAATAAACCGGACCTGTTGTATGCAGGCAACCTTCATCTCTCAGTGACAGAACATGTTTATGACACCCTGGGAAACGTAATAATTGAGATGCAGAAAGGTGATCTTAACAGTAGCGGAGACAACACGATGTGTGTCGGGGAACAAGATTGAACTCTGCTCCCACCCTCACTGGGCTGGAGCTGCTGTCTACAGGAAGAAGGGAAGGAGGTGGAAGGAAGGAACAGAAGCTGTGTTCCATTTTCTTCCTCACCAATGATGTTCTTTTCTTTTCTCCTTTCATATTCCTCCCCGAGAGTCCCTCACCCTCCCACATCCATTTCCCTTTGCTCATGACTCCTGTAGGGAAGTTTCTTTAAACAAAACCCAGCTCCTGAGTCTCCAGATGTTGTTCTGTCAGTTGCCAAAGGACTTTGCTGACCACTGCATGGGGATCCAACCAATTCAATTAATGTCTTCATATTGAAGAAGAGATGTACCTTCAATTGAAAACCTTGTTTTTCTTTTGTTTGCATTTTCTGCAAAAAGGAAAAAGATACCACAAATTGGAAAAAAAATAGAAAAACCTGTTTCCGTGTGCAAGGGCACGCATATGTATGTCTGCGTTATAAAATGACTGTGCTTGTTCGTAACAGATGCAAACAAGAAAAAAGAACTGGGAAATCTGTGCACCTGAGAAATCCAAAGGGGCCGGAATATGTTGTCAGTTTGGCTTTCTGGTTGTCCCAGGGGCCTCTTGGTTTAATGGGAATTGAGGAGATGGGAAAAAAATAAACATGAAAGGAAAAAACTCTCAAGAGTTTGCAAATTTAGACAGGAAACAGGTGAGTGGTTTGAATTGGATGCAGTGTGGGCTATTCTAGAATGATGCTGACTGATTAGTTATTCTTGATAACATCTGAAGAAAAGGAGAAGGAAAGTGTTTCTGGAGAATGTTCTTCCATATCCCTGGAATCTGCAGTTTAAGAGGAGGCAAGGAAGAATTCTTGCCTTACCTGTGGACTAGCTTAAGCCACGTGGCATCCGAGGAATGTTTCAATTGTGTCTGTGTTTCTCTTTACATTCCTTATTGTACCTCATTGTTCAATTCACTTTTGTAAATTCCACCTAACACTTAAATATTTTAAT
>RJWT010040704.1:0-12446 GCA_004365215.1 Cuniculus paca
TTCCCCAAACAGCAGGCCCATCTTCATGGCGGAAAGTCTTCCTGGATTCAAGGTGAGCAGGCTGCCTCTGTGAAGACCCAGCGGGCTACACATGGAAACTCCTAGATCATGGTCTGTGCTGCTGTCTGAACTGGCACCTGATGGATGGACAGGACTTTCCAGTCAGAGGACACTCTGTCCAGGTGGAGAAAATACCATGTCATGTTACAGCATGGCATATCCACAAGACTGATGAAGAAAGTAGGAATGTAGACACATGGCTAGGAGTACTAAGGGATAAACCCTTAATCACTTCCTCTCCTCCTCCTTTTTTTTTGACTTTCTGAGATAAGAGTTTCATTATTTAGTTCAGGCTGGCCTTGAACTCTCTTTGTAGTCCAGGCTGGCCTCCTGCCTCAGCCTCCTGAGTGCTGGAATTACAGGCATGTGCTACCATGCTAGACTCTTAATCTTTTAATTAAGAGACCATTAATAATTCCTAAATATAATGAATGGGGTGAATCAAGAGTCATGTGAGCTGGGTGTGGGGGTATACACCTATAATCACACTAGGAAGCTGAGGCAAGAGGATCACAAGTGTGAGCAAGCCTACGTAACATGGTGACTTAGCAAGACCTTGTTTCAAAGCAAAAAAAAAAAAGTCTGGGGCTGTAGCTCAGTGGAAAGCTCCTGGGTTTAATCCCCAGTACTGCAAAAACAATGACATGAATGATTTTAATATTTTACCTACTACAAAGTTTTTAAAGAAAAAAATATGTATTTAAACACAAAACACAGGATAATGAATTTGAACAAATATACAAGCACATCCAGAAATCCACAGCTTCTTGCATTCCCAACCCCAGCTCCCAGAGTAGTCTACTGGGGGTGGATTTGCAGGTCCCCTGGGAATGACTTTCTCTTAAGCCCTTTAAAGGTGTCAGCCCCAGGCCCAGCAAAGTAGGTGGGAAGGCTCCAGGAGCAGTCTTGGAAAGCCCTAAACCATTTCCATTTTGTTTTATTCTAGAATTTTTTAAGTACAGGAATGCATGGTCAGGTTTTTATATTAGATTGTGGTAAATATTAAATGTTTGATCTTTGTCCCCAGTTCCTGGCACAGAACACCTAAGATCCTTGGAGTTTCTTGAGTGATAGGAATGAATTTTGTAGCTAATGAGATGACTGATAGCTGGTGACCTCTACAGCTCCAGGACAGTAGCAGGTCACCAGGAAGATGGAACTTTGGTTAGAGTTAGACTTTAAGCCCTTCCCACTGACCTCCAGGTTGGAAGAGGGGCTGGAGATCCAGTTCAATCACCATCTAATCATGAGACCTCTATAAAAAACCTAAACCATGAGCCAGGAGGTGTTGTCAGACAAGGCAAGGAAGTTGTGTACCATGATCCCACCATATATGGTCCTGTGCATCTCATCCATTTGGTAGTTCCTGAGTAGTAATCTTGGTAATAAAATGCTACATATGGGTAAAACAATTTTCTGAGTTCTATGAGCCCTTTTAATGAGTGAAACAAGCTGTGCAGGGGAACTCTTGGAAATCCCTTCATTTTCAGGCAAATCTGCCAGAAGTGCAGGTAGTCTGAGTACCTGGGACTTATGACTGGTGTCTGCAGTGGTGACAGTCTTGTGAGCCTCAGTCCTTAATGTGTAGAGTCTGGCTAACTCCATACACACAGCGTCAGATTTGGGCTGAGCTGTTGAGCTCCCAGTTGGTGCTGGGGAATTGGAGACAGATCAGGCAAGTAAAGGAAGAGCATGGACCTGAGGGGGCAATATACAAGCAGATGGATCATCATGGTTGCAGATGCAGATGAGGAGAGCCATCTTGGAAATATTCAAAGGCCAAAACTGGTAGGATTTGGAACTATACAGGATATGTGGTATGAAAGAGAGATGACACAAATTTCTTGGTAGTAAGTCTAGTAGATGGTGGCATGATTGAATGAGACAGAATATTAAAAAAGGAAGGAATAAAATAAAAGCTGTTTTAGACAAGCTGATTTTACAGCTTTGAGGGACTGGCCGGTAGTTGTCTAGATACATACAACAGGAGTTCAGGATACTAGGCTGTAGGCAGATATACCGGGGTACTTGTACAGGTGGGTTTACCTGGAGTGATTCTGAGGCTGGGCTGGGGCAGAACATAGGGGACCACTTCTGGCCTGGCTGGTGAGGACCTAGTGATGCACCAGGGAAGAGTAGCCAGAGACAGTGGGAGAAACCCTATCTTTCATTCTGTACTAAAATCAAATTGAAATGAATCAAAGACTCAAATATAAAACCAAAAACTTTGAATTCTAGAGTATATAAAGAAGGAACCCCTCCCAAACAAATGATCCAATAAAAAACAGGCAAATGAATTAAATAGACACTTCTCAAAAGAAATATAAATGATCAATAAACATATGAAAAAACATTCAACATCTTTAGCCATTAGCGAAATGTAAAACAAAACTACTTTGAGATTCTATCTCAACCCAATCAGAACAGCAATCATCAAGAACACACACACACACAAATAAATGTTGGCAAGGATGTGGGTTGGGAGGGGAGGAACCCACCTATATTGTGGTGGAAATGTCAACTCATACAACCACTATAGAAATCAGTATGGAGATGGCCCCAAAAGCAGATATAGAAATACCATTTGAGCAGCCATACTGCTCCTGGGTATATTTCTGAAAGAATAAAAAACATCATGCTAAAGTGATACATGCACACTCACATTATAGCAGGCCAATGCACAACAGCTAAACTGTGGAAACAGCCTGAATGCTCTTGAACAGATGAATGAATAATGAAAATGTGCTAGACATACACCGAAGAATATTACTTAGTGCAAAGAAGAATGAAATCATGTCATTTGTAGGAAAACAGAGGGAACAAAGACCACCAAACTAAGCAGGATAACCCAGACTCAGAAAGTCAAATATAATGTTTTCTCTTATATGAGAAACCTAAAATATAAGTAAATAAATGACTGAAATGAAGGAGAGATGATAGAGAACTGAAAGGTAGACTCTTGGAGATGGGGAAGGCAGTTAGGGAAGGCAGAGGAAAAAGAGGGGTGGGACGGGTAAAGAGACTGAAAACGATCAAGATACGTTATGTGCATGTGCCAATTCCCCAAAATGAATATCACCATTCTGTGTTATAAACATGCATTAATTAGAGATAGACAGTTGTCAAGGTCATACTCCCTAATCCACTCCCTCCAACTAGGCCCTAACTTCTAAATTTCCATTAATGACATTAAATTCTAACCTCACCAATGGATTAATCCATGGATGAAGCAGAAGCCTTCATGACCCAGTCATCTTCTGAAGGCCTCTGCCTGTGCATACATGAGTATTTTGGGGAAGATTTTAGATCAAACCATAATCATCAACAACCAAGAGAAGACAAAACATAATAATGACAAGTGAGGGCTTCGGAGCCAGACTACCAGGTTTCCAATCATTGAGCCATCGTTATTCCCTAGTGGCTTTATCTGGGGGCAAGTTATTGCCTACAGCCCTCAGTTTCTTCCTCTGTAAAATGGAGCTCCTTCTTCATAGGACTACTGTGAGAGCTGCATGAATTTAATAAAAATTGTCCAGAACAGCACATAGTAAGCACTCAATAAATGTTATCTATTCATAGTACCATTTTGAGTATCTATGAAATTAGTATGACATAAAGAACGGTGTTCTGGAAAAGAATTTGGAGAAAAAGATGTGTTTGTTATTGATAAGAATATAAACTGGTATCACTTTTCACAGAGAACTTTGATACGGATTCAAAGACTGTGTGCACGTACCGTTTGAACAAGTGATTTTCAGTCCTTAGGAACGTATCTCATGGAAACAATCAGACACGCACATTTTCCTCACCAGTGGGCTTGCCACGCACTTACTTAAAGATAACACTCAAAAGTATAAATAAGTGGAATAGCTAAGGATAGGAGGGCAGTTAAATGAATTGTTATGCATCAGATGATAGAGAAAACAGAACAACTGAATCTGGTTCAGCTCAAATGCTTGTTACCCCATGGCTTCAGCTTGATGCCCAGCTGTTCTGTGATTGTGCCTGTGTGCAAGGTGTCCCCACCCCGGCTGCCCAGAGTTGAGCCTGGCACAGCCAGCAGCTCTTTCTTGGGTGCTAACATGGCCATGGTGTGGTCATACTGCTCTCTCCTTGTCTGGTGCCAGCC
Source organism: Cuniculus paca (assembly GCA_004365215.1). Classification (NCBI taxonomy): domain Eukaryota; kingdom Metazoa; phylum Chordata; class Mammalia; order Rodentia; family Cuniculidae; genus Cuniculus; species Cuniculus paca. The sequence continues at coordinate 4,190 of RJWT010040704.1, forward strand.
CACAAGCAGTCACCACTTACAAGTCTGACCACTGCAGTGCTGTCCCATGCACACTGACAGCAGAGCTCAGGAAGGGCCTCGCTGTGTCCTTGCCGCTCAGCAGAGCTCTCCTAACTGCACTGCTGGAGCACAGAACATTCGTAGCACGTATGGTTAAGACCCTTTCCACCATGGGGACCCTCTCCATTTTAAATCGTTTTCTGGGTGATGACCTCCTCTTGTCTAGAGACCAACGCTTGACACCTGATCTATCATTTGTGTTAGTCAGATTTCTGTTACCCTAACAAATACTTAAAAGAGAAAGTTTATTTTGGCTCACGGTTTTGGAAGTGCCCATGTATGCTGAGCAGACACAGTGTGCTTAGGCTGCTGGTGTATGTGGGGTAGCACATCATGCTGGAAGCACATGGAAGAGCAAAGCCATTCATTTCATGGCCAGGACAGAGAGAGAGAAGAGACAGAGTTCCACAGTCCCCTTTGGTACTGAGGACTGAACTCATGACCTCAAGTTTGCCAGGCAGGTGCCTAAGCCACTGAGCTAAATCCCCAGCCCTCCACAGTCCCCTTAGAAAGCATGGCCCCTGGTTACCTAAAGCTTCCCACCAAGCCTTTAATACATGGGCATTTGGGGGACATTTCAGATCCAAACTATTGCAGAGCTGGTAGCAGTAGGTGTACGACATAGATACTCAAGTCACATGGGTCCACTTACACCGATCTGAATCCCTCTGTATTCCTTCCCAGTTCCATGTACTCTCATGTCACCCTCTGTGCAAGTTTTCTGCCCCCTTGGGTACCTCCAGGGGGAAGAATGACTATCCACACAGAGCGGGGAGCTGGTGCCATTCAGCCATACTCTAGCAGGGCAGAGGGCACGATGAACCGCAGGGAGGCACAGCTGGTTTTGGCAGTAGAAGGCTTTGAGAGCTGCCCACTGCCACTGTCATGGATTCTCCTTTGTAATCGAGATGCCAGAGCAAGACTTCTTCCCTGAAAGACCACAGGCACAGTGACTTTGACTTTGTGGGTGTTATTCCTGAGAGGGCTCCTTCCAACTCTACTACGGCCACGAGCCCAGGTGCATGTCAGAGCCGCACGCCCTGCCTGGCCTCGCACCACCTCTAAGTGGCATCCGGAGAAATGGTTTCACCTTGCTGCAGCTCTGCTAGCAGGAAGCAACCTGCACTCAGCAGTGAACATGCCTGATGGATGACACCTTTTCTCACCTTCTTCCAAGGAAGGTGTGACACACACAGCCATGGTTGAATGCCTCGTTCCAGCAGTGCCCCATCAAAATACTCAATGTTGTCTAGCCTTGAAGTCACAGCACCAGTGATCAATCTCATTGTTCAACTCTCCTTCCTGCTTATTAGCAGGACAATGTGGTTAAACAGAGCTGTGACCAAGAGGCATCTATTTTTTGGCATCTCCTTCTGGGTATCATGCACACTGTTCTGCATCACTCCTAATCCTTGGGCAGGACCAGTACACTGGAGCGTCTGTAAATGTCTCCCTGCTGAGGGGGGCTGGGTGCTCACAGGATGGACTGCACCTGGCCCAGCTGCTCCTGGAAGAGGGCGAGGGTTTGCGCATGCTCACCTTCACCCTGTCCATGCAGGCCTCCATCTTCAGCTGCTCCACAGCCTTCCGGGCCTGGGAGATGCTAGTGGTGCTGTTATTGGACATGCCCTCTTTCATTCTGCGGCCCCTGCAAGCAGCCACAGGTAAAGGGTTAGAAGTGCAGCTCTTGAGCGCAAGAATAAGACAGACTCCGTCCCACCCTATCTACCTCCCACCGCTTCTCCTCCAAGCCCAACTGGCTCTTCTAGAAGGGAAGGAAATTCTCTATAGCCTCACACATACTGCTGCTGTGTGACTAAGACAAAACATGTAATGCCACCCGCCCCCTGAGAAAGTAGGAGCCCTGGATCACAGTTATGTCATGTAATGAAAAACTGCTCAGAGGAGGCCTAATGATCAAAATGTGAGTATCAAGGATGGGCCACTGTAAACAGCAACACAAATTACAATGACTCCTGAGACACAGAGTGAGGCAGGAGGCTGAGGCCAGGCCCTTGAGGTACAGGCCACTCTCTTGGTGGGGCTTTCCACGGATAAGCCAACTCTCTGGCCCAAATGAGGCACAATGGCAATTTCTTTTGCTCATGGGTGATTTTTAAAAAACAAGACTTTCTTGTTATAAGACAAGTCAGCCTCCTCAGTCAGAGCTGGCCAGTGTGTGTTCATCTCATTGGTCACTTGTGCCCAGCAACAAGGAGAAGCGTGAGTAGTTGGGGGCTCTGAAATCTGCATCTGCAGCCCCACCACACAGGGCACGAAGAGGACTTTGCCCACATACTCGCTCCTTTTGTTCTCCAAAACCAGCTCAACCTGGAGTGATCCTGAACCCTGCCTGACCTGGGAGAGAGGTGGAAGGAAGGGGCTGTCCCACCGGGCTGGGAAGTCACTCGGGGACAGCTGGCATGGGAAGAAAATGGCTTTTGCCAACCAAAGTTACAGACAACCAAGCTTTTTTTTGTTTGTTTTCTATTTGTTGTTGTTGTTGTACTGGGGATTGAACTCATGGCCTTCACACTGAGCTACATCCCCAGCCCTTTTTAGTTTTTATTTGAGACGGAGTCTTGCTAAGTCACTAAATTGCCCAGACTGGGCTCAAACTTGCAATTCTCCTGCCTCAGCCTTCCAGACAGACCTTTTCGGGAGGCTTCAGGTCAATGCTTTCCCACTCTAGCCAAGGGCTTTTCAGGTTCCCCTTGCATAACACCCTTGCCTCTGCTGCCTACCCAGATGCTGGACCTGCGTGTGATGTCATACATGTCTCCACCCACACCTGTGTGCTGTGCATCCCACCTTGGCCCAGAGAAGGAAAACGACCTGGGGCAAAGTGGAACCGCAACAAAGCTAAGCACGCTTGCCAGCTCCTGCGGACACTGACTCCCTGCCTGGCTTTCAGGAAGATGAAGCAAAAAGAGAAAAGTCACAAGCCAAGGCCCTCCACTGGTGCCATGTGGTTAGAAATTTCTTCCCTCGAGGGCACACAGGAGACATTTGCACAGACAGGGACTGCACCAGTGGCTCCCAACTCAGTAAGTACGGAGTCAGGGTGGGGCCATGGCAAGGTGGTTCCCTCTTGAGTGCTATGGTTTGAACCTGACTTGGAACACAGCATTCAGAACTTCTGAAAAGTGCATGCCATTGTACCTGACTCCACTCAGGTGTCCCAGTGGCCCTGTGTCAGCAGTGGAAGTTGGTGGGAGATAGGGCAGAGACCACCCCTCAGCGAGGGGTAGTAGGGGTACAGAGCTAGATCTCTCTCCAGAGAGGATGGTGCCTGAATAGGAAAGTCACTCCCTTACCTGCCAAGAGGCGCCACGGCCACAGGCCCAGTGAGGGACGCAGGCGACAGAAGCAGCAGTCAGCCGACAGAGGAGAGGCTGATTCAGGGCTCGCCTGTAAGCACAACCAGAGAGGTAGCTGTCATCGCCCCAGCTGCTTCCACACCACCCCTCCCCGCCTCGGCAGCACAGCAGTTCTCAGGGTGCGGGGAGATGGTGAGCCAAAGGCAGAACGAGAACCTCTGAGGTGACACCGAGAAGACTGGGGACGCGGCCTCACCTGATGGGCCTCCCCACTGACCCTCACACCCTCAGTCCCTCAATCTCACAGTTCTAGCTCCTGCCAATGCCTGCCAAACGGAAGTTCATATGGATTTTGCTTCCCGTAAAAATACATGTCCAGTGAAGACAGCAAGAATCACGACCACAACAATAACAACAAAGATAAAGACCCACTGCAGTCCCATGTTGACACCTACCTGCATCAGGAATAACTAGATTTCAAGAGAAGTACATGTCTAGATGGGATGACTGCAAAGGTCGTCCACAGAGGGAAAAAGAGCCTTGTCTGGCTTTCTGGTAAGCTGTACAAGCCATGTGGGGCCCAGGAAGAGAAGAGTCAGATAGCAACTCCCATGAGCCTACTGGCGCATGGGCTGAGAATCACCGACTCCCCCCGCTCCAAGAAACCAGCCGGTTTGGAGGACAGGCTGAGCCCATAGTAACTGAGGTACAAAAAGCAACTGAATGCTTCTATTGTTTGGTTGACTTTGCAGGCCTGGGGCAGGCAGTCTGAGCATCTGTTGTGAGGATAACAGCATGCAGTGTGGCAAATATGGGGGATTTCCTTCTGTCGTGTTTTTGAAACTCAATATTGTTCTGTTTTGTTCTGTTCTGATTTGTTTTGCTTTATTCAATATTCTGTTTTGATTGGTTTTATTCTGTTTTGATTTGATTTTGCTATATCTGACGGAATGGGCAACTATTGTGACGATAACAAGATATACTACGGTAGCCATTGTTGTTTTCCTATTATCCTGCTTTGAAGTCCTGTACCAGTTTCACCGCTTTGTCTTGATTGGATTTATTCTATTTTGTTTTGTTGGGTTTTATTATCTTTAAAAAAAAAATGGGGCCAAGGATTTAGCTCGGTGGTCAAGCGCTTGCCTGGTAAGCCCAAGGTCATGAGTTCGATCCCCAGTACAAAAATAAAAAATTAAAAAAAAAATAAAAGAGGCTTGTCTGGCACAGACAGACTCCTTGAGGATGACTGGCTCCAAGATGATGCTGTTCCCAAGAATTCTGAGTTCCCTCCTCAACCGCAGATCCTAGTGAGTCTACAGCAAAATCAAGCCTGACAGGAAAGGGGTGTCAGGCTCATCTTTCTCTGATGGCTGGAATGGAACCCAATTTGTTTTAATGTGAATATTAGGGAAGATGATTTGGAATTGTGTGTGGTGCATTTTTCTCAGCCTGTGCTCTGGTCTAAATGTTTGTGTCCCCCACAAACTCCTATGTTGAAATTCTCACCCCCAAGGTGATGGTATTAGGTGGTGGGCCTTAGGGAGGGGACAGGATCAGATGGGATTCATGCTTCCTAGAAGGCCCAAGACAGACTCTGTCCTTTCCACCAGGTGAGGATTCAGCCTCCAGCTATGAACCAGAAAGCAGGCCTTCAACAGACACGAAACCCACCAGTGCTTTTGTCTTGAACTTTCTAGCCTCCAGAATGGAGAGAAGGAAATTTCTACTGCATATAAGCTCCCTGATCTATGGAACAGACAAAGATAGCCCCTCCAACGTTTTTATGAACATCACATGCCTACTGCTAAAAATGTGACAGCTCCTTTCTGTCAGAGCACAGCAGTCTCCCCCAGCAGATGGTTCTACATTCTGCAGTTTTGGTGGCCCAGGGTCAACTACGGTCTGAAAATATTAATGAAAAAATTCCAGACACAATTCATACCTTTTTTTTTATGGGGAGGGGGTGTTGAGATTAAACTTCATCATAAATAAACACATATGGAAAAAACATACCCTACATAGGGCTCACTACTGCCCATGGTCTCAGTCATCCATGGGGCATCTCGCCAGGCTGCTCTGGCTGCTCTTTCAAGTGCTACATTGAACAAAGTAGTGACAGTGGACATCCTTGTCTTGTTCCAAACTTTAGAGAAGCTTTCAGCTTTTCCCTATTTAATATGACATTGGCATTAAGTATGTCATAGATAGCTTTTATCGGATTGAGATAAGGTCCTTCTAGCCCCCTTTTCTCAGTGTTTTTATCATGAATGAACGCTGGATCATGTCAAAGGCTTTCTTGGGTCTACTGAGATGACCATGTGAGCTGCTTGTCCTTGTTTTGGTTTATGTGACATATTACATTTATTGCTCTGCATATGTTGATCCATCCTCATGCAAAGGATTTTAGATACCTTCCTTGTATCATTGCCATTTCTCAAAATAAGAGAAGTGGTAGGTACTGATGGGATTCAGGCCCTGACAGGCTCTCTTGATCTTGTTGCTGGAAAAAGGCACTTTTTCGAAGGCACTAAATTTTGCTATGATTTTTTTCCCCCCATAAAGCATCAGTGCCATGATGCTTTCCAAAGCTGCTTTTCCTCCCAAAGAGAAGAAAATATGGTCACCTCTAAATAAGATGATCATTTTGAGGTCACAGAAGATCTGCTACTGGGCCACTGGCTGCCTGGGGGTGCCTTGAGGGCAGAGGCTGTTTTATTGACTTCTGTATCTCTGGTGCCAGACCGGGCAGGCAGACCCTGGATTGTTCCTGTAAGTAACACCTGTGTATGTGACAGAACAAATTCAGGCTTCCACGGTGACTTCCATTCCACATGGCTGCCATTAGTAGCATTTTTTCCTTAAATGTCTGGTAAAATTCACCAACAAAGCTACCTAGGACTAGACTTTTTTTTGTGTGTGAAAAGGTTTTAAACATATGAATTCACTTTTGTTAGAAATAGAACTATTCAGTTTCTATTTCTTCTTATATGAGCTTTGATTGCATCTTCCATGGGGTTTTTCCTTCTAGCTAATAAACTTATGAGCACATGGTTCTTTGTCATGTTCTACTTTGTATGCATGTAGGATCTGTAGTGATATCTTTTCTCTTTCATCCCTGACATTTATCATATGGGTCTTCTCTCTCCTCAGTCAGATTTGCTACAGTTCTAACTATATGGGTCTTTGTGGTGCACATCTGTAATCCTAACACTTGGGAGGCTGAGGCAGGAGGATCACCATGAGTTTGAGGCCAACTTGGGCTACATAAGTGAGTTCAAGGCCAGCCTCCACTACATAGTGAGACTGTGCCTCAAAAAAAAAAATTCCCTTTAGGTGTCATTCCTTGCTTTAGTCTTAACTTCTTTCTTTCTTTCTTTCTTTCTTTCTTTCTTTCTTTCTTTCTTTCTTTCTTTCTTTTTTAAAGACAGGGTCTTGGGATGCAGTTCTGGCTGGTCTTGAATTCACTACGTAGCCCAGGTTGGCCTCAACTCATGCTGTGGCTCCAGAGTGCATTCCTAGCTCATAAAAAGGCTAATGGAGGAATGAAGTGGTTATTTGTTATATACTTGAACCTGCATTAATAGAACAGACATCAGAAACTTATCACAAACTTGCAAGGACTCCACAATGTCTAAATGCCAAAGGAGGAGAGTTGGAGGGTCCCTGAGCGTTTGTCTGGTTAGAAGGAGCTGGCCCAAGTCTGAAGGCCTTGGGCACAGTTGCCCTTTGAAAGACAGTCTGGTACTTCAGCTTATCTCAAATTCTACTTCACATGATGTTTTTTCCACAGAAAATCTATTTTTCTAAAAGTGGGAAGTGGCTGTTAGAGAAAAATGATAATTTTGAGTTTCCTACGCAAATTTAATTGAACAAAAGACAAATGCTGTCATAGTCCAGCTCCCAGTATTATTCAAGAAGAATGAATTTTCTATAAACATTCTTAGAGCAAATCATTGATTTTCACCTTCCAAGACAAGTAAAGTTTTTAAAAAGTAAGATGACTTTGTTCTAACATATGAGAGTTGTACTTCACATCGTGTGTGTGGATTTATTGCCCATTTCGTTGGTTTCCCATAAGACTTGGCAGAAGACTCTGTAGATACACATCACAGAAGGTTATTTGTCATCTCTGGCTCTACTGCTGGTCCCTTTGCTACCATGTTATTTGTCTTGGCCAATGGTGCTGTCTGAAACAGTCCCCTGTGTGCCAGAAGAGGACTGGTAGCCGGCCGCAGCTCTCAGGGCATCAGTAACACACTAGTGACTTTCTTGAGCCTGGGGAACAGCTGACTTCACAAGAGGTCCACAGAGGGACCAGAGCCCACTGAGGATCCCTCATGAGAGGAGTAGGAAGCTGCACACAGCTGTTAGGCTGGAGGGGGAGGAGTCTCAGGAGCACGTAAGGACCCACAAGGCAAAGGTATGCTGGGCCTTGGAAGAGGGAAAAAAAGAACAATGCTTTCTGGGGACAGATTCTGTGACCTTCAGAAGCCACACAAATCATCTCCCTTCCCTTGTTGTATTTGCCATGGGGCGGTACTTTTCTCCCCCACCTTCCCTATCCTTTGCTACCTTCCCAGCCCTTTTAAAAAAATAGATTTCATACGAATGGCAAATAAATACATGAAAAAATGTTCAGCATCATTGGTCATTAGAGAAATGCAAATTAAAACAACTCTGAGATTTCATCTCACTCCAGAAAGAATGGCCAAGATCAAGAAAACCACCAACGATAAATGCTGGAGAGGCTGTGGGGAAAAAGGAACCCTTCTCCACTGTTGGTGGGAGTGCAGACTGGTGCAACCACTGTGGAGGTCAGTCTGGAGTTTTCTCAAAAAGCTAGGACTGGAAGTCCCATTTGACCCAGCTATTCCGCT
>RJWT010040705.1:0-12453 GCA_004365215.1 Cuniculus paca
CTTCCTGGGGGTCCACCACGGGCACCCACTTGAAGATACGAAGGGAAGTGTCGCCCACCGTCACCCAGCGCTTCTCCCTGTGGGAGGGTAGGGGGATGGGTCAGAGAGGCTGAGGGGAGAGGCCCCCAGAGAGGAGGCTGCCTGCAGAGTTGGGTGAGATTAAGAAGGTAGTTTCCTATGGGGCATAGTCAGCGGGGGAAAGGTGGCCCTGTGAACGCCAGGGCATGGATGGGTACCTCTAAAGAGAGGGTATGCATGACTTGGGACCGTGGCTCTGCAGACCCCGGGGTACATGGAGGAGGCACCTCCGTGGGCCTGGCTGGAAGACTCAAGCAATGAAGATCGCGCGGCATGCTTGCAGGAGGAGTGTCAGAGCTTTAGGGGGCGGGACATGAAGGAGGGATCCCGCTCGGGAAAGGCGCGGCAGGGGACCACGCTTTGTAGACCGCCGGGGAGCAGCCAGGGACAGGGGGACAGAACCCTGCCGATCCAGGACACAGTGGCTGGGCGGGGACCCGCCTCACACCTGGGGGCGCCGGCCAGCGAGGCGAGGGAGCCGCCTTCGGGGTGGTGGCCTCACCACGTCCCGTCCCTGACCTCGGGGCAGCGCTCACCATCGCCGGACCTTCTCGATGGTCGCCATCACCTTCTTGATGTCATCCTTGGCCCGGCTCCGGGTCTCAGCCCGCACGGTCCGGCCGGCCATGGTGGCAGCGCTGGGGCCGGGCCGAGCCCGCGGCGGGGCCGCCTCCCGTCCGGCGGACTCGGGCTCCGCGCCAGACCCCGGCGCCGCTCTCGCAGCCTGACGTCCCTCCGGGAGTTGGCCGCGCCCTCCCGCTCCCCACAGCCTCCGCGAGTCCCCGCCCCGCTTCCTGCCGCCGGGCCCCGCCCCGGCCCGGCCCCTCCCCGCGGCCTGGGTCGAGCGAGAGGCGGGGCCAAGGAGTGCAGACCACGTGGGCTCCGGGGGCAACGCGAGGGCGTGTGTCCCGGTGTGCATCCGCTGCGGGTGGGCGTCTCAGAAAGGCCGCGCGCGCGCTCAGGCGCGTGCGCACGCACGCTTCCGCCTTCAGGCTGGCTGAGTATGTCGCGCAGCTTGTTCATTCATTCCTCAACAGTCTATTAAATGAGTACCTGTTACCTGCCAGACTTACAATATAAGTGGATCTCCTCAATCAGCATAAACAAAGTGAGAAAGAAAGACCACACGAAGTGTAGACAAGGATCCACTTATCTTTATGGTGATGTGTAATTCGATAGAGACACTCGAAAACCAGCAGTTTTTTGGTGAACCCGAACATATGCCAAATCTATGATCCCGCAATTCCACTATTCGGTTGTCCGTATCTAGCAGAAATGCATATGTATGAGCACCAAGAATGTTCACTGCACTGTTCACAATAGCCCCAGAGTGGAAACAACTCATCAGGTCGAATGGAAAATGAATTATGATTGTTTTATATTATTTAGACACAGCAACCAGAATGGCTGATGTCCTGCCAAACCCCACTGGGTAAGTGTCATGAACAAACTTTGAGGAAAAGAAAATAGCTACAAGAATACACATTAGAGGTTGGGTGTGGTGGCAGATGCCTGAAATCCCAGCACTCAGGAGGCTGAGGCAGGAGGATCACTGTGAATTTGAGGCCGGCCTGGGGTACATATCGAGTTCAAGGGCAGCCTGAACTACCTAGCAAGATCCTGTCTCAAAAAACAAAACAAAACAAAACAAAACACATTAGATGAATCTATTTATATGATGTTCAATAACAAGAACTTATGATTCGAGAAGTCATGATAGTAGCCAGGGATTTAGCTCAGTGGCACAAGCGCCTGCCTGACAAGTGTGAGGGCCTGAGTTCAATCCCTGGTACCTAAAAAGAGAGAAGTCATGATAGTAGTCACCTTGGCACTGGGAGGGATGCAAGGGAGATCTTCTGGGAGCTGGTCATGTTATGTTTCTTAATCCAGTGCTGGTCCTCTAGGCATATTTACTCTCTGAAAATTCATGAAGCCATACACTTATGTGTGTACATTTCCATGTGTGCATTATATTTCAATTAAAATTTACTTAAAATTAATGATATAGTTTTTGTTTTGTTTGAGATGTGGTCTCACTACACAGTTCAGACTAACCTTGAACTCACAGTGTAACCCAGGTTGGCCTCAAACTGGTAGTGATCCTCCTGCCTCCACTCCCAGATACTGGGGTTACAGGCATGTGTAGCATCATTCCTGACCCCATGGTTGCTTTTGAGGCTGGCCAATCAGTAGATAAACACTATGTCTAGATTTGTGCTGCTGTCCCTGTATATATTTTTCAAAAGCACGTCTGTGAGTTTTGGTGTGATCATGTCCAGAGGGGTGATGGGATTGGAAAGCTAGTTATGGCAGTATTTCTGAAGCCAACTACTGAGGTAAATTCCCAGCTCTATCACACTCAGCTGTGTGACACTGGACGAGTTGCTCACCTCATCTGTAACACAGAAGTAAGTTTAAGACAGTGCCTGGCACACAGTAAATACCCGTTGTTGATAAGTATGTGCTTGGGACCCCTGCTGACAGGCTGCTATGCCAGTGATCTCCTTTGTCCTGGTAGTAGCCTCAGAGGCACAGGTCTCCTCTCAGTCCTTTTGTTCCTAAAGAGTTTTCTGCTGTTGTTTATGTCCTCTCAGAGTGTGAGCTGCTTAGGGGGCCAGAGACCAAAATGGAGCATGACTATCCAGAGCCCAGGGCAGAGTTGGTGCCTGGGAGGGGATGAGCATACAGTCCCTTCAGTGTCCAAGCCAGGTTAATGGGGTTGCTGTCTGGCTGCAACCTTCTATACAGGTCTCTGAAGCTTGTTCTCACTGGAATGAGAATGTGTGTCTGTACACTTTCTCCTTCAGTAGATGCATGTGTGCGACAGGATGGTCTGTCACTGGGCCTGATGAGGTGGGGTCTGTCTCCCTCCTGGCAGGTGTGAGGATAAAAGTGAAGGCATCTAAGATAGGCTAGGAGGTGCATGTCTAGGCAGGTTTTTTCCAAACCACCCTGCTCCCACTGCCCCTCTCTTGCCCCATACCCCCAGTCAGAAGGGAAGGACTACAAATTCCTGCCCTGCCAGCCCGCACCTTCTTTCTCTTGTGCCCCACTTTTCACTACAAAGGAGCCCAGACTTCAAGCCCTGCCTCAGGTCGGAAACAGCAGCATACAGGGCTGACTCCCGGGCCCTGACAACCCCAGCCCCCAGGTCCATTCACCATGCCAACAACCTGCCTCCCACTTTGGGCCTCTTCCCGGACTAGGCCCGGGAGGCGGGGAGCTGTGCTCAGGGCCAAGGAATCTGCCTGGAAGCGGCGGTGTGAGGGTGGGGGGGGGAACCTCTTTGGGGTCTGGGCTATGATTGGCTGCGCCTGGGCCACGCCCCTACCCCTTCTCCCCTTCTTCCCCCTCAGAAGAGGGGCGTGGAGGGAGCCGGGATCAGCCAGGGGCCAGCATGAGCCTGAGGGAGGGAAGTCTGGGTAAGGGGCCGAGGGACTGGACGCTGGGTCCCTGCGCGTAGGAGTCAAAAAGGGTGACAGCTGGGGTCTGGGTCTCTGCCATCCTGGGTCCGGGAGGGGTGTGGCCTGGGCGGGGGAGAGCAGCTCCGGTGTCAGGTAACGAGCGGGTGAGTTGGGAGACGGGCAGGCGCAGAGGCTTGGGGGTAGGCCTGGGGCTGAGGCTTCAGGGGTTTGAGTTCGAGGGTTTGATCACCGATCAAACCGGTGAGTACACCCTGAGGGAGGGCTGGAGTCCGAGCTGGGGCAGCCAGGAGCCTCTCTGAGATTTGGGAAAGACTAAAGTGCTGTGGAGACTCTGCTGAGGATCGCTACAGGCAGTGGGAAACTCGGGCGGGGGCGGGGCGGGAGTCGCCGGGTCAGGACTACATTCTCCAGTATGCACTGGGTGCCCGCCCTGTGCTTCTTGGGAAATGTAGTCCCCCTGAAGCGCCACGCTCTGGACGCTGATTCACTGATGCCCAGCCCCACCACGCTTTGCATACAGTGAGCATGAAGAAATAGGGCTTCTGTCAAACGGGCCTTAAGGCATATTCCAATTTGAAGTTGTGTGCTTTAGTGATGCTGAATTCTATCAACAGTCACAGAGGTATATGTAAGCCCTATTCTTAAGGGGATCCAGTGCCACAATGGATACACAGAGGTAAAAGAACTACTTTGGAAGTATGAACACATGGCCTTCAGTCAAAGGAAAAAATTCATTCCAGGGAAGAGAAAATCTGGAGGCTGCCCTAAGGAGGCAGAATTCGAATTCGAATTTGGCTTTAATAGGATTTCAACAGTGATATGAAGACAGGGAACACATTTCACATAGAGCAACTGCTTGACAATGATATAGTGCCTCATTTTCTCTCAGTTGGAATGGAGCAGACTCTTCTGAACACTGGAGAATCCAGAGCAGAGTTTCAGTTCAGGAAGGAAGAGCCCCCTCCCTCTTCCCCTGGCTGGGGGAGAAGTGGTCAAGGAGCAAGGGTTCTCGGGCTGCCCTCATTCTTACCCCCCTTTCCCACCAGAAGACCCCCAGGCTGACTCCTCAGTCTCATTCCTTCCCCACTTGGAGGCCAAGATCCGTCAGACACACAGCCTTGCCCACCTCCTCACCAAATATGCTGAGCAGCTGCTCCAGGAATATGTGAGTGGGAATGGGGGTTGGGGTGCCAAGGGTCTGGGGAATGGGGAAGCACAGATCACAGAGGTCTTCCATCACCCATTTCCTTAATCTCATCCCCAGATGTGGAAATCAAGGCTTTGGAGAGAGTCAGTGACTTGCTCCTGGTCACACAGCAAGTTGGAGGAGGACCTATCTGTGCTCCATGTAATAGTCTATCTGCCACAGCTTGGAAGCTCCCTTCTTGGTGCTTAAAATCAGAAACAGCCTGAGAGGGAAAAGAGAACTCTCCTCTGGGAGCCAGGAAACTTGAGGTTTAGGTCCCATGTGATTGTATCACACAGGGAAGTGAACTCTTCTAACTGGGATATTCAAAGAGGCCAAGAATGAGTTTCAAAAAGTCTGTCCCACAAAGGACTTTTATCTTTGCCCAGAGAAAGAAGATATTTCCCTAAGCACGTTGGTGTGGTAGGAGGAGGCTGTAGTTTTGTATCAGACAGACTATAAGCCTGCCTGTGGACTTATGACCTTGGCCATTTATGATAAATTAAAAATAATAATGTAACAATTATGACAGTGGGATAGTAGAAATAGCATCGCAGTCCTACTAAATTTGGTTCAGGTTCCAGCTCTGCCACTTCTTAGATGCTGACCTAAATCACTGTTTGTCTTCATCCCAATTTCTCATCTAGGAAGCCATCATGATCACTACCATCACACTCATCACTGGGGAAATAGTGTGTTTAAAGCAGCAAACAATGTCTAATCCAGGGGCAAGATATTTACGAAGGAAAATGTTATTATAGCATTTGACAAATTGCAAATCACTTGTATCTTTCATTTGTTTATTCAAATGACAATGACTCATTGAGTCCATGCTCAATACACATATAAAGGTTGGGGAGGATGGGAAGAGGTGTGAAGTCAAATGGATCCTTCTACTGCTGTCCATGATTTCCAAGAAACCCCGGTAGAAAGAAAGACTAGGGAGCGGTGCCTTCATTGCACAACTAAGAAGACTGAGACTCCTAGAAGGTTTCGCCTGAAATGGCTCAACTAGTAGTAAGTGGCCAAGACAAGGTTTGAACCTGGGTCTGTAAGATAACATTAATAAAAGCGCTACCATTTATTGAGCCCTTCCTAAGCTCTGTCTTAAGCACTTCACGTCCTCATACCTCTCTTAGGAAGTTGACTTTGTTACTGGCTTCATGTTAGAGGAGAGGAAACAAAGGCAGTGGTGTAAAGCGCAGGTTGCTTTTGGTCACATCTCACACACAGCAGCCCTGGTGGGAAGGATTTATCGTTTGGAGGCTAAGGAAATAGGCTGCGGGTGAAGGGTGGAGGGCTCAACGAAGTGCAGACAGCCCCCGCCTGACCCGGCTGGTTTTGCCCCCCCCCCCGGCCCAGGAGCCGCTGACCCCGCCCACTGCCTGTCTTCGCAGGTGCAGCACCAGGGAGCCCCCTTCGGCTCGCCTGGCTTCTCTCCGCCGCGGCTGCCGGTGGCCGGCCTGAGCGCGCCGGCGCCGGGCCACGCGGGGCTGCCGCTGCCGGAGCGGCTGCGTCTGGACGCGGTGGCGCTGGCCGAGCTGCCCCCGCTGCTGGATGCCGTGCGCCGCCGCCAGGCCGAGCTGACACCGCGCGCGCCGCGCCTGCTGCGGCGCCTGGAGGACGCGGCGCGCCAGGCCCGCGCGCTGGGCACCGCCGTGGAGACCGTGCTGGCCGCGCTGGGCGCCGCGGCCCACGGGGCCCGCCGCGAGCCCCCGGCAGCCGCCGCCGCCACCCCCGCCCCCGCAGGCGTCTTCCCGGCCAAGGTGCTGGGGCTGCGCGTGTGCGGCCTCTACCGCGAGTGGGTGCGCCGCACGGAGGGCGATCTGGGCCAGCTACTAACCGGGGGCCCCGCCTGAGCGCTGCCACTCGCTGTCGCCTCCGCCCTGTCTGTCTCCCACTCTCCACCTGTCTCCACTTCCCTGCTTGTCTCCATCTGCACCGGTGTTTGTTCTCGACTGTATCCACGCCGCCATCCCTTTTTCTCTCTGTGCTTGTCTCTGAATGCCTTGTCCCCTTGGCCTGGTTTCTCGCCATCCCTCACCTTCATGCTTGGGCCTGTCTTCTGTCTGTCTCTCTGCCTCATCTAATGGAGGCACACCTTTGTCTCACTCTCAGTCCCTCTGTTTGACCTGTGCTGACCAGGAAAAGTACCTGCGATCCTGTGGTGGGAAGGCACCCCCCACCTCCAGTCATCCCACCAGCCTGCACCCTCACTCTCCCCACTCATCCCTTTAGGCCTCCTCCTCTCCCTTCGATGTCCTTCCTCTCCTTTGCCTGCCTCTCTCTTGTCCCTGCACCGCTATCTCTCCCTTAGGCAGGCCTGTGAAGGGGAAGAAAAAAAGAAAAAAAAAGAAAGAAAGAAAAACCTTAAAAGAGTTTTATTTCATAATAAATAATTAATATTTTGTAAATAAAATATTCAAAATTAAAACTAAAGTTACCTGTACATACAGTTGTTGAAAATAGGGAGATAACTCTGAGATGAATAGAATCCTTGGGGTACAGGCTGATCCCCTCCACAACATATCCAAAAGGCACAGTATTAACAGGAAATTCAGGAAAGCCCTAGGCCCAGTTCCATCTGTCAGCCCAAAACAGAAAGTGGATGTGTCCTGAGCAGAAAACAGACGTGACGTGAATCCTTACTTGTTCCAGGATTGGATCTCCATTGATCAGAAGTAGAGCTCCTTCAGACAGAAGGCTGAACAGTGGCCAGAGTAGACTAGCAAAGGAAGTGAACTCCAGCATGGAGGAAGAAGTCCTGTCCTTCAGAAAGGCTGTATCTTCTCGCAGGAAGTGAGGTAGACAGACAGGAAGGCAGCCCTTGAACTTCCCCAAAATTACAGGAAGGGGAAGGTCTCTGAGGGTGCCCAGGGAGGAGACCAACTGTCCTTGAAGCCTCTTCCATAGGGAGTCTTCTTTCCAAGTAGGAAAACTGGTACCCCTGGGTGAGGAATCCACAAAAGGGACCCATGGAGACCCACCCAGATATGGAAGGAGGCCATAGGACCTAGGCGGGAAGCCCTGGGCACTAAGGAGTAGAGACCTGGCTTCCAGGAAATACTCCCAAAGCCATGGCACACCACTGGCTGATTAGAAGTTGCTCTATCTCAGAAGCAAGGTGGAAAGAGACATTGTGAAAGAGGAATCACTGCAGACTCTGACAGGAAGTCCTACCCTTCATGCTGGGTACTTGGCCTTGAGCAGAGCCAAATCCCTCACAGCTCGGTCTGTCCAGTGACCATATTCCCGGGTCACTACATACCCTCGACATTTTCTCTCGAAGGCGGAGGCCCCAAAGGGGACAACCCCGAGAGTGTCTTCTTCTGGGGGAATAGGCAGCCCAAGGGCATTCATGATGGCAGCCACATTGCCAAGCAGACCTTGGGCTCTCAGTCTTGCAACTCCAAGCTGAGCCAGCAGGATAGGACTGCCAGGATTCAGGTTGCTCTGATCGTCCCCCACAAGCTGGAGGTGCTGGGTCAAGGCCAGGAAGGCTCCCTGGGCCTGGCTCAGGCGCTCCCCGTCATCCAAGGCATGCCAGATCTTGAAAGGGACTGCGGCAGGAGGCAGGCTGCTGAGCTGGAGCTCAGGGGCTGAGAAGCCAGGGTCACTGAAAGGGCTGCCCTGGTGCTGGAGCTACAGGAAGGACAGAGACAAAAGGAGATAAGAAAATTAATATGTCTGGGGCTCTGGCTCCAATTCTGCCCTCTGAGACTGGAGAGTTGGTGGGATGTCCTAACGCAGGGCAACAGCCCTATCAGGTTCCAATTGGTCATCCTTCGTGTACTCCTGGTTGGACATTGAATCACAAGTTTTTTTTCTTTTTTCTTTTTTCTTTTTTTGGTACCAGGAATTGAACTCAGGGCCTTAGCATGCCAGGCAGGCACTGCACTGATAAGCTACATCCCATTCCAATCACAAGTTTCTATAACTCCCATGTGGCAATATTATTGTGACAATGATAGCAAATAATATATGTAAAGCACTTAGTACAGCACCTGACATACAATAGGCACGAAAAGGCATCATTATCTAATGGTATATAAAGTCAACAAACATTGTAGTTATATTTTTATATTATTCTCAATTCAAATATATTGACAATGTACTGACAATTACAACTGATATTTTTCTTTTATAGTATTTAGTTTGTTAACTTTATTACGATTCTCAATAAAGTAATGATTAATGTTATTAAATTTAGTTGAGAGCCTTCTCCAACAAAGTTCTGACCTTCATACAGCAAGACACACAGAATCTTGATTATTTGTTTGGAGACAGTCTCATAGTATAGCCCAGGCTGGCCTTGAGCTCATGGTGATTCCCCTGCCTCCACCTCCAAGTGCTAGAATTACAGGTGTGTGCCATCACACTGGCTCAGAGAGCCACAGAAATTGAATGCAACTGAGAGATCTCCTAACGGGCAGATCACCCAGTTTGGTCCTCCCATTGTGCAGGTGGCTCAGGGTACCTGAAGCCATCCAGGAAATAGTGACAGGTATGGGACATGTAGATTGCAGAACTTCACAAGGTCCTTGTGTAGTAGGAGAGTTGCAAACTCTAGGACTCCATAGCTAGGCAAAGTGTGTAATCTGGGAAAGCTACTGAAAGAGAAGGTGGATGTTTTGGTCCCCAGGGTCTCTGTGCCTGTTTTAGGCACACATATTTAAAATAGGAACAAACCAGGTGTAGTGGTACACTTGGGAGGCTGAGGCAGGAGGATCTCAAGTTTGAGGCCAGCCTGGGCTACATAGTGAGTTCAAGGCAGCCTGCGCTACATAGTGAGAGTCTCTCTCAAAAATAAAATAAAATAATAAAATAAGAACAGGCATCTCATGAGCCTAACCAAAACCATCTGCAGGTCAGACCCAGCCAGCAGGCTGCCTGTGTTGCTCTGTGGTGGGGTGGGGGTGAGTATTGGGAATCAGGCTATGTGATATATTATGGGGGGCCCCAACTACATGTGTGACGTTGCTTCAGGAACAGGGAAGGCCATGTGCCCCTCCTCTATGGGTGGAATGCTATTACCCTGGCATTGCTGAGGCAAGATAGCATCTGCTGAGGACAATTGTCAAAATACAGACATTTGGATTTAGAGAAAATCTGGTTCCTCATTAATTTAATCCTTATCCATCGTCTCCTATAGTTACTGTTCTATCGTTACCCTTTCCCCTGTGCAAGCCAACTGCAGAGGTAACCCAGTTCACCAGAGGCAAACCCCTCTTGTACCCTGAAACTTGTCTCTTTGTCTCTTTATTTCCTGTTGTCTGTCCTATAGTTATCCAAGGGTAGATCAGCCCTAGGTAGGTGAGGGCCAGGAGATTGTGGTGTGGAATTCCACAGACCCGGTTTCAGATCACACTGCCAGTTATCAGTTGTGTGTCCTCAGGTAAATTATTCACGATCTCTTAAGACTCAGTTTCCTCATCTGTAAAATGGATTCTAACACCATCTCTCAGAATGGTTTGAGGAGTCTATAAAGTCATGAACTAGAGCCAGGTGTAGAGGTACTCGCCTGTAATCCCAGAACTCTGGGAAGATGAGGTAGGGGGATCACAAATTAGAGCCAAGTTGGACAACTTGGTGAGACTCTGTCTCAAAATGAAAAATAAAAAAGGGCTGAGGATATAGCTCAGTGCCACAGCCCTAGGTTCATTTCCCAGTACTGGGGGAGGAAGGGGTTACACATACAGTGCCTGATGATTAAAGCCCTTCCTTCTATGTAACACACCTGAGAAGTTAGCAAAGGCAGGGTCTCCATCCCATTTTGCAGATGAAGAAGCTGAGGCAAAGCGAAGAGGCATGACTTGCTAACAGACACCTAGCCACTGTAGCAACACTTGAGTGACTGTGTCCCTAGTTAACAGAGCCCCTAGCATCTGGAACCCACAGAGGAGTCTCCCAGGCTCTGGCTCCTCAACCCAGGGCAATGCCCCTCCTCCCTTGTCCCCTGCATGCCCAGTGTCACTCACATAGGTCTGCAGCAGCGTTGATGTATTCTTCTGCATGTAGAGGGCCAGGCTGTAGGCTTGACTGATGGGCTCAGCTGGGGAGATGGGGGCTGCCAATCTCAGGCGTGGCAATAGCAGGCTCAGTAGGCAGAGGGGGGCTGGCAAAGGAAGTCAGAGCTCAGCATAGGGTCCCTGGCCTTGCCTGCCAATTCATTCATTCACCCTAACAACTCCAAAGATACCCTTCTAATTATCTTGTACTTCCAGGTCAGGGCAGAATCACCATGTAGATAGATTATTTCCAGCCTAGAACTCCATTTGAACTTCCCTTGAACTCCAGACCCACATATTCAACTTGCTACTTGACATTTCACTTGCACATTAATTAACATCTTAAACATCCACAACTCAGTATTTCTTCCCAACTCAGTATTTCTTCCCCTTCAGTATCCTTCCAGTTACTCAGGGCCAAACCATGGTGTCTTTTTTTTTTTCTTTCTTTCTTTCTTTCTTTCTTTCTTTCTTTCTTTCTTTCTTTCTTTCTTTCAAGATGTTCTCGCTATGTAGTTCAGGGTATCCTTGAACTCACTATGTAACCCAGGTGAGCCTCGAGTGCACGGTAGTCCTCCTGCCTCAGCCTCCCAAGTTCTGGGATTACAGGCATGCACCACCATGCCTGTCCTGGGATAGGGGACTCCTCTTTAAGACTACATTTTCTCTATGCATCCAATCCCACAGTAAATCCTTTTGGCTCTATTTTAAAAGGTAGCCAAGCAAGTGTTTCTTTTATAAAACATGAGCTGCTCTATGAACTTACATGTCATCCTAGCTCAGGGGCCATGCTAATTCTCTGCATCATTCCAATTTTAGTATAAAAGAAAGCGTGATAAGTAAGTCAGGATGGCCTAGCGGTCTAAAGAAAGCGTGTTATATGTGTTTCTGGATCTGAATGCTGATTACAAGGGTATGGTTTTTCTAATCCAGGTGCAGTGATGCACCCCTGTAATCCCAGATCTCTGGGAGGCTGAGGCAGGGGGATCACAAGTTCAAGCCTAGACTTGGCAGTACTGGGGATTGAACCAAGGAGGTGCATTCCCAGATTGATTGACTGATTTATAGACAGAGTCTCACTAAGTCTCTAAATTGCCCAGGTTGGGCTCAAACTTGCATCAGCCTCAGCCTTCTAGAGTGCTGGGACTACAGGTTTGTGCCACCATGCCTGGTTGAGCCCAGGGAATAAACATCTTAAACTCAAAATACCCACAAAACTCACTAGCCCCCACCCCCAGCATTATTCTAGTTGCAACTTATTGAGATCCTGTGTCTCAATATAAAAAATAAAAGAGGGCTGGGGAATTAACTCATTGAAAAGACGTTGAGTTCAATCTCCAGTAACAACAACAACAAACAAACAAATAAAAAAGATATGGTCTGAGTGAAAATGTGTTGAGCTGCACCCTTATGACTTGTGCATTTTTCTGTATATTTATTACTTTCAATAAAAACTTTTAAAAAGATATCCAGAATCTGACCACTTTACCTCTTTCTATTGCTACTGCCCCAATCTAAGCCCCCAACACCTCTCACCGCCTCCCTGGTCTGTGCTTCTACCCTGGCCCCAAGTCCAACCATGTCCTTCCTCTGCTGAACTCCATGGCTCCCAGCTGACTCATTACAAACCAAGTCCTCAGTGGGTCTGCAGAGGCCTGGGCCCCATACATTGGCTTTGTTATGTTTCTTTGGCATTTTTCCCTGGGTCGTTTACCCTTGCAATGCCCTGTCAGGGTGACCCCAAGCCTTCCCTTGG
>RJWT010040706.1:0-12454 GCA_004365215.1 Cuniculus paca
TGTTTGAACATGATGCAAATGGTTCGAATGTGAAGAAAAGGCTTAATTTTAACAATCAACAACATCTATTTTCCTCTGTGATGTTGTTGTTGCTGTTGTTTTTAATCAGTGGAAATAGCCCTCTAAAAAGCAGGGTTTATGTTCATTTTGCAGATGATAATTCAGAGTCTCTGGGTGCTAAGTTACTTTCTGCTCCCAAGTTGAGAACATGAACTCTGCTGGGGTTCCAGGGGCCCCGTGGAACCAGTAGAATGGAAGGCAGAGCCCCCTAGTTGCTTTACCCAGAGAAAGGCTGGGACAGTCCAGTTTTTGGTGTCCCCTGCTTTCCCACTGTGTAGAACATGAGTTAACATTCTCTAAAACTGTCTGCTACACAGCTCTAATGGTCTAATTCCAAGGGAAGATAAACCAAGCAGTTCCTTAGAAATAAGAGACTTCGCAATGTATGTTGGACTTCAAGGCTTTAGTTTGGAATAATAAACATTTCAAAAACTATCAGATTCTGAATCTAGTGGTGGCATTGAACCCAACTGACTCTTCATTTTTGGGTGAATCACTAATTTCCCTTGGAAAATGAAGGAGTATTTTCAACTAAAAGTTCCTTTTCAGGTTAAAACTTCTCTTCTAAAGGTAATGTCGTTGTGTGGAAAAATCAGGGATTATGGCCTTCAAGTTGTTTGTAGTCATTATTACATGACTATTGGGAAAATAGTTTTTACCCTTTGAGCAGTTATTTCTTAGAACATAAGTTCTCAATGTTTGCTTTTCAGGTGTAGCATAGCATAAATCAAATAATAAGAAGATACTGCACCATGAATTTTATCTGCACCCACTCCTCAAAATTACTTAAGACCCAAGTTTCTTATATTATTTGTCATACTGCATGATGACTTTAGGAATCATTGATTTATAATCCTTTTCAGCCTTATAATAATCCAGCTAATATATTTCTGAGGTTATTGACGAGGGAAATTGCTTGCTTTAATTTGGCCTTAAAAAGAATCATGCTGAATATCTCACAGACAACCATCCTTTAGCACGTTAAAAGTCAAGAGATAAGACTCTATCTCATTCTTTTTTTCCAATCCAGAAAAACATTCTCTGACTATTTTGCATGCTACTCTTTGACAAAGCAGCATCTGAGGACAGCTCAAGATATCCAGCCCTCCTTTCGTTGTCTCTTCTCATAAATGGAAAGCAGCATCCCTTTCCTTGGAATTCAAACTGAGAACAGGGAATTTTAAGTGTAGTGCCCCTCTGGACCTGTTCATCTTCCTCAGAACACTCTTAGCTTGGACTTGGAGCCTCTATCCAATAACTGATTGTATACATTTGCTTCTGCATGTTTGGGTCTTAAATGTCCACCCAAAGGCTCGTATGTTAAGGCTTGGTCACCAGTCTAGGGTACTTCTGGAAAGTGGTACAACCTTTCAGAAGTGGGCCCCAGTGGAAGGAAGTTCGGTAATTGTGTGTGGGGGGTGGCGATATGCCTTGGACGAGATATCGCAATCTCAGCTCCTTCTTCTTTGCTTCTCTGCCACCATGAGGCCAGCATTTTCCTCTGCCATGTGCTTCCTTCCTGCCATGATGTACCACCTAACCACAGGGCTGAGTGATCACAATTGAAACTTCTGAAACTATAAGTTAGAAAAAATCTTCCCTCCTTTATAAGTTGATCATCCCAGATATTTTTGTCACAGTACCAGAAAGCTGTCTAACACACTCCATCTTTGTTTCTCCTTTGGAGCCCCTGTTCCAGAAAGCAAGAGCATTCTGCTCCTTGTACTGGCACCCAACAATTGGCATTGGATATTACCTGAAATTTTTCTCTAATGCCAGCAACTTGTGCAACTTTATCAGTAAATATTAGATCTTGTTTTGGGTCAGAAGAAGGTTGCATATCTTCAGGAATGTTTTCAGGGTTGACTGATCACCAGACTCCAGAGACCTGCCTACTATCTTAGCTGCCACTGGCTTTATACTCCTAACTTTAGCTGCTCTGTGAATTCATTTCTTGACTTTAGTCCAAATCACAACTGATGCCTGGTTTTAAATACTAGTGATTCCATCTTTATCAGCATCCATCACAATTTGAATCAAGTATAACACTATCTTAAGTGAGCTGTGGTAAGCAGTTGTTTATTTAGAAATTGATCAACACCTATTTGTTGATAACCAACATCATCATCCAGGGTCTACATGGGGTCTAGATTTAGCATCAGATATATTTGGACTGTGACAATTCTAGGTTGGACTTTTACAAATACTATTGCTATATTCACGAAGCATCATATTCTGGTGTTTCCATTTTTTGCCTAAGGAACTTCTCTCCCTATCTCTGTCTCACTCTGCTAGAAATATCTGGCTTCTTTCTTTTCAGACCTGCTCCTTCTAGCTGCAGTAAAGCCAGCTATAATCTGCTTATCCACATGCAAACAAAGCCAAGGCAACTAATGGAATAACAGATCAACACTGGGCAGTTTTGCTATCAGGAAATGCCCTATGGCTCAGAAATTTTAATGCTACAGGCATCTTTCCCTTTTTTCCACATATCCCTATTCTTTCTCATTGGTTTTCTTCTTGTGACTGGAGTTACCTTCTCATTAGTATCCCAGTCGGAGACGGCCTTTACAGAGAAAGGATGCTGAAGCTGTCCTTTTGGAAACATGCTCCCCGCTTGTATTTTCATGGCTGAAACCTGTGGTTATATTTGGTAACCTTTATCATCCGGGCTTTCAGAAAAGAAAAGGCATTTGAGAAGCAAATGCAATAGGAATCTAAAAAGACCAGAAAGTGTACTTGAGGGGCTGGATCTCCAGCAGAGTGGATGTGTTTGGGAGAGTAGTTGCAATCTTTATTCAGAAATGGACCCAATTCAGCAGGCTTTTAGTGCAGTGAAATCACACACTTGATAATCATCAGACGTGATTTTTGCAGTGAACTACTAGTGTGAAGTTCCATTTTCAGACTCAAAACTTGTTTTCCCCTCTCTGTAAAAGTTCAAAATCAGGACTATTGTGAGTGTACACACCTTAACATCAATGCCCTCTTCTATCCCCTAAAGCAGAAGGTGCTTTTGTATGTACAGATAGAATACCCATCAAGAATACTTAGGATTTTGGCATACGGCAAGTGTTAAATTTGGTCTGTGGAGTAACACATCCCAAGGACGTAGAAGTGAGGGTAGCCTTGCTCTCTGGTGTCTTCAGTGCAAACTTGTGTGTCAAATGTCAGACTATGAGTGACTGTGAGCTGGCAATCTGAGCTTATTTCATTTCAGATACAACTTTCTTGAACTTCCAGAAGTCTGGTCCTCCTTGAGGCTTGAATTTCAGGAAGATGAGAGAGCCTCTGAGATACCTAGGACCTTTGGTTGTGAGTACTGTGATTTTGGATAGTACTACTGATCTGTGCCTAGCAATTCTTCTTTCTCTCTAGATAGATTCTTTGGATTTGAGGATATGAATAAAAGTGAAAATGGAGGGGACACCTATATGTGATCTACAGCTCTTCTTCAGGGATTATCATGAAGCCTTCATTCATGTTTGTTTTTAAGTACCTGTGATGCTTCCAGGACAGAAAGAGTATAGATGACCTATTACTTCAGAGCACCGGAGGACTGCTTTGGGTACAAGTCACTGGAGCAAACAAAAGCCTTCCTGATTATCTAAAAATACAGAGTGCTCGCAGGACCTGTTTGCAGGAGGCTCACTGCTTCATGCCAAGTGGTACCAGCACATGAAAAGCTAAAGCTGAAAGACGTTCTCCGCAAACAGTCCATTTTTTTCTTATCCCAATGTAACCTTATTTGGTCTATGTTTCCATTGAGTTACACTTTGGGAGTGTTTCCAGTGCCATGACTTGATCCACCCAGCCCTAGCCAAGAAGGATTCTTGCCTACTACCATAATGAACAAGCAATTGGCAATCAGAATTTTGTTGAATGAATGAATCAAATAAACAATAAA
The DNA here is from genome assembly GCA_004365215.1 of Cuniculus paca. Lineage (NCBI taxonomy): Eukaryota > Metazoa > Chordata > Mammalia > Rodentia > Cuniculidae > Cuniculus > Cuniculus paca. Next base: position 3,968 of record RJWT010040706.1, read on the forward strand.
TAAATCAGAAAAATAGCAGTATAAAATCTCTTTTTAATTGAAGGCAGTAGTAGTCTCAAGGGAAGCAAAAATCTACTTAAATGAGGAACAGGCACCAAAATTCCTGAATGTACAGTCCTCTGATATTTTGGATGATGTTACAAGAAGACGTAGAACAGAGAAATAGCTATAGGGGCCCAAGAATGTTTGCTATAAGATTTTTCTCAAAGAGAAAAACATAGGATGTAAGATACCCTAAAGGTTGCCTAGTAAACTGATTCTACATTTTATCCTCCTTAAAAACATCATGTCTTAGAGGAGAATATCCAGGAGAGGACCACGACGCTGCAGAAAATATTTTTACAAAAGGAGACTCCCAAACACCCTTCATGGAGATGCTTCATGGGAAAGATTCCTTTTATTGAACACATTTGGCCAATTTCCTGTGAAATGTCTTCTCTATCAGGCTAGACCTGGGTCTGCCTTTTGCAAGCACCTGCTAAGACATTGTGACTAGAATCCCCCACCTGATCAAGTTCCTCACTCTCTACCTTTGAAGTCTAAATCCTCCAGCAGGAATCCTGTTAAGCCAATTCAGCAACAGTTATCCTGCCCTGGGTAGATTTTATTAATAATTTTCCTCCTCCTAACCCCGTCATTCTGGATATAAATCCCTAAAGGCCTTTGAGGTGTTTGGAGTTGACTTTACTCCATATCCCTTATTTCAATAGTCCTAACTTTAGTACAGTAGTCTAAAATGAAATCTTCCTTACCATTTTTAAAAGGTATTGTGGTGGTAATTTGTCTTTAATTCCCCTCTCCACTCGCTAGCTATTCTGCCCCCTCTATCTCTAGCCCAGGCTGCTTTTCCTGATCTCTGAACAAAAGAGAGGGAATGGTTGCCTCCTCCTGATAGAACCATCCAGAATGCAAAGTAGAGGTTCCTATAGCAGTGAATTGTGTGCCTATGCCTCATTCAAGTTTACCTTTGTTCTCTTTGAGACTGTTGCTGCCTTGATATCATGGGTACGAAAAGTTTGTAATGGTGTTCCTCTACTTAAAAAGTAACTTATTCATTCAACAAAAATGCATCGAGTGTCCACCATTTGCTCATCATTATGCTATTGACTATGTACAAAGAATCCTTCAAATCCATAGTCATGTCTTTAGTTTGATTTTAATTAATTTTAATTATTTTAAATAATTAAAACAATAGATCAGTAAAAGTGGAAAGCCCTCTTGCACATTTCTTTCCCCTCCCTATCTCTAAACTCTTTCCCTAAGGAGATTCTTACAATTTTTTCTCCAAACCCAAACACAAGAGGACAAATTCAGAAGAAGTGAAAAGTTTTCTCTCCTGCAGTTTGAAATTGTTATATTGTGGTTAGTCTCCATTTTTCTCACTGAAAACTTTAACCTAATTTTGAAGTCAAAGAAGTCAGTATTTGAGTACAAGATCTAGAATGTTGTAGGATCCTGTAAACATTTGTTGAATGAATTGCCTTCCTCTTGGACACTGGCTCATCGAAGAGTACTTGTTGCCCCATAAAATCTTGTATATTCACTTTGCCATTAAGGACAGTCTCCTCATCCAACCTTCTCTTATAACAAAGATACTGTTGTGTGCATATTTTTTGCACTGTATGGTTACTCTTGTCTTATGGGTCTTCCACATCTCCCCTCTAGAACAATGTGCCAGAATTTGGACTAGGTCCTGGGGATGTAATAGCAACTACTGGTGTTCACAAGCTCTTACTACACGCCATGCACTTCACTAAGCACATACAATGAACTACCTCTTTTAGTGCTCATTTTAACCCTATGACACAGGTCCTATTATTACCAATAGTTTACTGATAGGAAACGCAGGCACGGGAGGTTAAATAACTTTCTTAAACATTCCCAGCCAGTCACTGGCAGAGCTGCATTTCAAAACCAATGAAGTCTAACCCCAGATGCTATGTATGTTCCTGGTGATGTCTGTTTTATAACCTGACTCATGGTAAGTACTAAATGATTCCTGATTAATTAAATATATGGGAGGATAAAATTTTCCCACCTTTCACTTAAGTCTTAAAAGGACTGTGTTGGAGAACATAGGTTGGCAAGTTTGACATCCTTTGAGCTGGTTTGCTTGAAGAGACGCCTGCTGTTCTGGAAATAACTTCAGCATGACACTGTGCTTTGCCAGCCTCCCAGCTAACTTTAAATCGTGTGGGTCACAACTATAAATGCTCTGTGCTTTTTCTTGTTGGGGACTCTGCCTTTGCAGAGCTTACATAAGTAGATGTTGTTAAGACAAGCATGAGAGGTGATTTGATTCTGGTGTATTTGTTCAGGAAGGGAGTGCAATTGAGAATTAGCCCGGAGGGGAAGGATTTCTGATATCGGTTTTTCATTTTCCAAAGAATGCAAGTCATTTTACATCTATCTGCCTCTTCACCCATCTCTAAAATGTGTGAGATAATTCTTATGCCTTCCAGGGAAGCAGATAAAGAAGCTAGATTATTTAAATACTAGGAGAAAATAAGATGAAAAATTCCTTGATTATGTACTCTTGATACTTTAAACAACATCAGATTCACAAAGAGTTTAAACCACCCAGTGCTTTGAGGCAGCAGGTAACAGGACTGCTCACCTGTGTACCAGTACCCCCACCGGAGCCCTGTAGTTTAACCACAGTTCTATTCTGAAGGCGTCAATACAAAACACCATCAGTAGGGGTTTCCAACTAGGGACTTGGTGAATACAAAAGAAACTCTTCAGAACGACATGACTACATACTGTAAGCAGACTAGAATATTACCAGCTGTACAAAAAATGATAAATTATGAACACATGAGGTTCCAAGATAAGCTACCAACTTGTTCTCATTGAGAAACTGACGATAATTTTTAAGTAAGGGGGTCAAAAGAAGAAGCTGTACTGTCATCCACTGTGGATTCTCTATTCAGAGTCTCCTGGTTTCATATGTGGTTTTTGTTTTGGTTTGGTTTGGTTTGGTCTGGTTTTCACAATCTGTGCTGAGATGGCAGTATCTTTGAACTAGTCCTTATTTCTTTTTGCAGATGATTCCCTCTGAGTCTCTGCAGATACATTGGTATAAAGTTTGTTCTAAGTAGCCTTTATCAATTGATAGAGACCTCAATTCCCTTCAGTAGGCTCCTGAAGATTTCTGTAGCTGTGATTTGTTATTTTCAGACTGTCAGACTGTGTCTAACCCCCTCCATTTTATGTGCTCTCCATTGTGTTGTGTGGTAAGCAGAGAAGGGTCCAAAATGAAGACAAAGCCCCATTATTCAACATCACAGCAATTCCATTACTCAACACGGCCCCAAACTTGTGAACAAAACCAAGCATAAACACTGCTATGCTTAATATCATTTTTCCTATATCATTAGGCTTCTAATGCCCTAATATATGCCTTGGTGATCTCCTTTACTTTGAATGAGGTAGTACAGAACCTGTTGTGCATGAGAAAAAGTAATGAAGTAGAGGAGGCATTGGGAAGGTGATGATAGAATGTAAAGGAAGGAAAATGTCCACTATCATATCTGGTTTTGCATTTAAAATGCGAGTAGGTGGCTTTTTTTTCTTTTCTTCTAGTGGAATACACTTTAGGGTATGCATTTGATGCAGGGAATTATTTTTGTTTACTTTTTATATCAATCTAGTGGTTCAGTGTTTCTAGCCATCAATTGTTTGTGGTATAAGAATTACACATTAGAAATTCTGCGGAATAAGAAAGGTGGATTGGATATGAAAGAAACTCAAATTCATTCACCCTATAGCTTTCTGCCTGGGCTGTGCTGTGTCTTGAAGTGCACCAATTATGCAAGGCGGCTGCTTTGATGTAAGAGGAAGCTGGGGTTTGCACACCCCTTAGCATTCAGATGCATTAGCAGTGGTCAGTTAAGCTTTGAAGCCTCATCATAAAGCAAAAGAGGTCTTCTTCCAGTCAGTGTGCAATAAAAGCTCATTTTCCATTTGACTTGGATCATCCTTTCTAATTCACATGTTAGTAGTTTTCGTGTTTGTTTTCCAGCAACACTTTCATGACATCACATCAAAGACAGTACTCTGAACGAAATGTTTCTTATGTACCCGATGACAATGCTTATGTGCAACTGTTTGGAGGAGTAATCTCATGTCATTTGTAATGTGATGAGCACAGGACATTTCTGGGTCTCAGGGGCTACTCACCAGTGATCCTTACCTGCTCTTCCCACAGGTGAGAGGCAACACAGTCTTGCAAATGTGTGGGTTCTTCATCCCATCCTCTTTCTGAGTTATCCACAGAGCAATGGTGAGGTCTTCAAAGTTTATGAGTAGGAATGAAACAAGATTTTTTTCATTCATTTTACTTCAGTCCATCACTGACATTAGCTACAACAGAATTCCTCTTTCTTTTGATGCTACCGTTGTGTAACAAATGGAGCAAACATCTTCATTATTGGCTGGTGGCAAGGACAAGATTTTGGAGTAGAGACACAGAGTTGTCTTCAGGGTTAAACCTGGCTCTTCTGCTTCCAGCTGGATGACTGTGGACAGGTCACAAAAAATCTCTTAACTTTAGCTTCTGCACGTACCAAAATTTGCATATCCACTTCATACAAATCTTATGAAGGTGTCATATGAAATAAAATAAACACATTGTAGGTATTCAAAAACACAAATGTCCTGTCTTTTTCCCTCCTGTTTTGGCAATGCACTTGGATCTTACTATGGTATCTATACCAGATGTGATCACAGAAATATGGTGAATATTTAAATTTTTAAGAATTTATTATAGTAAAATACACATTGCCATTAATTCCCCTCAAAATATTGCTCCATGCTTCAAACGCACTTATCTTATTGTTCTTGCCACTCTCTGAAGAAGTTCTAGGAGTCTTCTGTTAGGGTTTATACCTAGATGTCTCCTCAAAGCCTCATGAGCTCATAAGTGGGGCTTTTGGGAGTGACTGGATCCTAGATGTGTGATATTGGATACTTGATTTAGTCCACTAATTATAGTCTACTGTAGTTTTTGGTGTGGATAATGACTGATTGAAGAAGGAAGATCTATCTTGGGTCTGAGTGACACTAACCAATAGGTTTGAAGCCTTTATAAGATAAAAAGGGAAAGAAGAAGAAAATCTTGCTTCTTCCTGTTGCCATGCTAATGACTGTTTCTCCTCTGCCATGCCGCCCTGCCTTGGAGCCAGACAACTATGGATTGAAACCTCTGCAAACTGTGAACAAAAATATACCTTTCCTCTTTTAACTCATGGAGGTCAGGTATTTTGTCACAGCAAAGAGAAAGTAACTAAGACATCCTCTTTCATGAGTGTCTTTAGTTGTGCTGTCACAGCTGTTTCCATGGTTTGAATAGATTCAAAATGTTTACCTTTTATTTTCATTTCAACTTAAGGGAAGAGCCAGAAATTACACAGTGTCAGATCCCATGATTAAGGTGAATAGGGACACACCATAATATTTTTATTCAACAGAAATTGCCTTAAACAGTTTGAATTGGTTCAGGACATCAAGTCAGTCACAAAAGTCACACTCACAGAAGAGGACTACCAGAATTACTCAGAAAGTACAAAAAGTGATGGGGAAAGTATGCTTGAAGCAGGGAAGTAGGGGGCAGGGGAGTATATTTTGAGTGGGATTAATAGCAATGTGTCTTTTGCTGTGATAATGTTCACCATATTGTTTAATCACACATATGTGGACACATATATACACATATACATGCTTACTCAGTTATGTTTGATGTATTGTGTCAACTTGAGAAGTCCAGAAGTTTAACTAAGTAACTCCACAGCTCTATATCCTAGGGTGTAAAAGCCATGCCCTGGGCGACTGTTTACACCCTAGGATGTTGTGGTGGTTGATTCATTGTGTCACTTTGAGAAGTTTAACTAAGTGACTCAGCATGGGGCTAGGGTCCTCACTTTGTAAACATCATTATCCAGTGCAAGAAGAGGGCACAGAGATGGTATGAGTGCTATACTCGCCTGAGGGTGGGTAGCCTACATAAAATATAAAGGAGGAAAAGAAGCTTATTTACCCCTCTTTTGCTCTTGTTGCTTTTTCTGTCTTCTGCCACCTTGAATGGTTACCCCTCACCATGCCACCCTTCTTTGGAGCTAGCTGATTATGAACTGAAACCTTTACAAACTGTGAGCTAAATAAACCTTTCCTTTCTTAATTTTGGGATCAGATATTTTGTTTCAGCAATGAAAGAAAAGTAAAAAAGACATATACACAGACACACATACCTTGTGTACCACCACAGTGAATAAACACTACTTAAGCACAATAGTATTTGGTGTTTTCCCTTAGATCCATTATTGTTTATTTACCACAAAGTAGAACTATTTTAACAATTCTGGCTGAAGAATTAAATATCACAGGTTTTAAAATAAGAAAACAAACAAGGAACAACTATTTATTGTACCTATTTCACCTTATTCTAACAAAAATTTTGTTTTAAATCAATGAGTAAAATTATAGATATATAAATGCTTTACATACAATAAAAATAGGCTGAACTTGCTACAGATAGTTTCAACCTGAAAGCTAAACATTTCACTTAGTCCTCATTGTACAGCTTGTTCATTTAGTGAGGCTGCTTGGAAGTTATTTTTAAACTCAGCCACTTAAATCATCATGTCTGGCATACTGTCTAGAAGATGAAATATTTCATTATCAAACAGAAACATTATGCACTGTGGCATATGAGTCATTAAAAAGAACACCAGATATGTTGTCACTCCCAAATAATAAGGCCTGTTACCAATATTGATTATACATCTTTATAGAATCTCTTACCTGAGAATCTCAAATCATATTATAATGAACTACATAAAATTCCAATAATGCAGGTATCCTAATGATTTTTGTATCCCAAGTTTATATTTTTGTTTATTTAGCAAGCATTTATTGAACATCTACTATGTGCTAGAGACAGTGCTTAGCACTGGGAACTCAAAATTGATTAAGACTAAGACAAAGCCTTAAGGAAATCAACTAGCATTTAGAAAAATTTAATTAGAACTATTTTAAAGTCTGGTTTTTATTTGACCCTTCAGAGTGGTCTTTGAATACTGTATTAAGAACCTCCCTGTCTTGTGGAATTATAAATAGAAGCTGTTGGGATGTAGATTCCAAAATGAAAAAGCAAAGATGATTTCTGAGAACCGTGTCATTTGAAAGAAACCAAGAGACATTCTCTATCTTACTATATTCTGCTTAAATGTATTTTTGGTTTAAGGTTAAAATGGAAGAAAGTTGGAGGACATCTCAGATTGGATTTTTTTTAAAGCTGTCAAAAAAACGGCTTAAAAAGACAATGACCATCATGAGATTTATATTTGGACCAGTGATTCATGCTATACAAGTTATCATTTCTCTATTTCAGCAAAAAGCAAAGGGAACACAGTCAAATCGTCAAAAAGTGATTACTAAGACACCTAATCAATTTTTTTCTGAAAAATGTATAAGTAATTAGGTTCTACCAGGTAAGGAGAATTTCTTTACAAGTTTTTGATTGTACGAATCTCTAAAACCACAAACTACTAGAAATACACATACCTGTGGGAGGTGGTGCACTTCTCAAGGTCATCTGGACTTGCATCAGCAATTCATGCATTGCTTTATATGATCTATAGGCCTAAACTGAATTAATGAAATGTAAAGACAAATACCAATAAAATCAATACGTCCTTTTAAATAGATTTTTCATTGTTTTATATTTTTATGTTTTAATGTTTTTCTCTGAAAAGTGGACAACACTTCAAATGTTAATTAATTTAAATTAATATATTTTATTCATGCATACCATCTTAGAGATCTAATTTGAATGCAAAGATAAAAAATGAATAGAAAATTATACTACCGAATGTGTCTTCATCATTTATCATTCCTTTGGGATACCCGGCAATGTGAATCATAAGAACAGAGCTGAGGCACTGTTGTCCTCTCATGGATAGTTAACAAAAATTCAGACCTTGTACTAGGGAGACAATGAACATTCTCATACACATCTCATGGATCAGAAACATGTTACATATTCACTCAACACACCTGTCTTGAAGACCTGTTGTGTGCAGGCACAGCACTAGCTGATAGAGGAATCAGGATGCAAAGTTGCACCACCTTTTCTGAGGTCACTGCTTGTCAATGAAGACACACCAAAGTACTGTGTTACCAAGCCAATTACAGCTCTGTGAGACTTTGCACCAACTCTTAAACACCTATCCAGGGGGTTCTAGAACATTCTTCCTGGAATGTCCATTCCCTCTATTTCGCTCTATTTACACATTAGCTAGTGCTTAACAATGCTCAGTGGCAGCAATTCTTTCTCTCACCCTGCAGCCAAGAATAGGTCCACCTGCTTTATGTTTCCATAGCACCCTGCACTGTTTTCTGTTTTTAAATTGCAGGACCTTAGAATTATGTGTTTGATTCCTGTCTTTCCTGCTATCCCATATGAGCCAATAAAGCAGAGTCTGTGAG
>RJWT010040707.1:0-12446 GCA_004365215.1 Cuniculus paca
TGGAAAACACTATCAAGAAATCTTACACACCAGACTGAGGTACAAGAGAAGTAGAGGGATTTTGAATATCAAAAGTAACAATTATGACACATGCTTCAAGAAAAGTCACCAAGTAGTAATGGTGACAAAGACACCAGAGGAAACAGATAAAATAAGACCCTTGTTAGGAAGCTATTCTAATCATCCAGACAGGAGGGCCTTATTTGAGTGAGATTGTTAACAGGCTTGTGACTGGATTGGGAGAGCAAGAGAGAGGAGAAAGTCAGTTATGACTTGGAAATTCAGGAACTGGGTGGCCAGGAAAACTCATCCACCCATTTTGATGCACCATCCCGAGGCTGTTGTATGTGCTGGCCATTGCACTCAGAGAATTTGGTACTAGAAAGTTCCTGACAGAGCTTGTACTCTAGCCAAGGAACTAGACTACAGATAAATAGGAAATAAAATAAGTAACTACAAGTAGAATGAGCTAAGATGAAAGTTCAAGGAGTGACATGAGAGAGGCCAAAGGAGGGATCTACTCACAGAGGGTGGCCAAGGGCAGAGTCTCTGTATAGGAGACCTCATGCTGACTATGGAAGGAACGAGGAAGCTGTGACCAGCCTAGAATGTGGCTAAGGGGAAGAGGTAGAGGGACCCTCTTTAGGGAGAAGAAGCTATTTGGCAAAGTCCTGGAGACCTGAAAGAGCGCTGATGTTGGAATGGAACATGGGAGTCAGAACAGAGAAGTGAGCTGGGGACATACTACGTATGAGCAGCTGGGGGCCCCTAGAAGGCATCAAGGCAATGACTGGAAGCTGGAAGCACAGGACCTGACCTCAGAAGAGAAGATTCCCTGCACTGGGGTGACAGAGAAACAGTGCATTTGGCAGAATTGCCAAGGAGAGACATGGAAACTAGATGGACATATACGACTCAGAAATTGGACAAAAACGGAGAATCCTGGAGGGGGCTGCGTCAGTTTTGGGAATCCTCAGGGATTCCAACCTGTGAACTGAGCAGTAGAATAGAGGTGATGGGAGCTAGAGAGCTGAGAGAGGAATTCGAGTGGCGATTCTAAGGGCTAAGATCATTAGAGAGGGAGTCATAATGCAGGCAGGAAAGGGGGTCTGGCAGCAGCATCCCGCTCACCCAGAGTCACATCCAGTGCTCTTGGCTCCAGTGAGGATAAAAGATGGAGCTAAGAGAGAAAAGAGAGAAGAGATGGGGATAAACGCTGCCCCAGGCTGAAGCAGATAGACAGCCAGGTAGGGGGAGGACCGAGGACCCGATCTCCTCTTTCAGCTGTTTTTCAGGAGAGCTGGCCCCACCAAGTCAAAATGTACCCTGTGCTCACAGAAAACGCTGACCTTTTGTTCTCCCAAAGCACAGAGGGGATAAGTAAGGGAGTTGCTCTGCAGAAATCCTCCAGCTAATTGAATGGCCCAAAAAGGCGAGGAGTGTGATGACAGCTGCTTTTTCTCACACTTCTCTTTCTTGTTCTTGGAGGCATTTCCTTTTCCCATAAGCTTTGTTTGTTTTTGTTAAACAGCAACACAACACACTCAAACTCTTGCATCTGCGAGAACAGAAACCAGAAACTGCTCTTTGGAATGCTGTTTCAGACAACAAACCATGGGGAGGGGTTTGGCAGCATGATGCCATGAGATTCTCTCAAGAGACAGGGTACGAAAGTCATGTCCTTCACAGAGAGGCCACTTTCAGGAGCAAGTTTGGGGATCCACAGGAGGCGAAAACTGGGCACCTCTCATCAGCTGAGACAGAGCCTGCCGCATAGGCTGTAACTTGACAGTCACTCTCGGTTTCACATTCTCTCCCACGCAGGTCAAGGTCAAGAAATTCAGCCATTGATTTTGCCACGTTTTCTACTCTTCACTTAAGCTCTTAGTATTTTTCATGGAAACTCAAGAAGACAAATTCACTAAATGCTAATTTATCTGTATCTATGGACCTGAGCGGTTCATCTGTTAATCAATGAAGCAGACATGTTCTATTTTCATGTTTCTTCCAAAATCTAATCAGTGGCTTTCACCTTCTACTTACCCTTTAACCATTAATTATTCTTCAGCTCACCCTCAGAAGATGAGAAAGAGGATGCTGCCACCCTTTCCTTCCACATTCATCAAGGCCTGTTTACCTCATTGGTGAAATGCAGGCCCTGCAGTTTGAACCTAACGGCCACCGAGCTTTCAATATAACACAGAATTGACTAATATTTATGTAATGCTCAATATAATACTCTAATTCATGCATTATTGCCCATAAACAAGTTATTTCTCTAAAATGATGACAAGCATTTTGTACTCAAGGATTATATACTTTGTTTTTAACATCAAGCCCCAGGACAGTGCTTGAGGCCTATTTACATAGAGCAGCAGCCCAGCTCTCCAGATGTTAAGTACTGCACCCTTATCACTAAATTCTTAAGAAGTAGCTAGTAAGAATGAAAAGAGGGCAAGATGAAGAGAAGGAGAAGTGGGGAGAAATTTACATGAACAGGAGCTTAATGAGGTAGGTAGCCCCACTGTCAATACAGAAGAAAAATGGGAAGCCCAGAATCCTGCGATGGCCAATAGGACAGTGAGGGCAACCCACAGAAGCTTCTAAACAGTCTGGGGACCCAGCAGGTGGAGAGCTTGACTGGCAGGGTCTGGGGCAGGGGGTTAATCATCTGGGAGTGTGTTGGTCCATTAAAGAGGGACAAGGGGGGTGAAAAGTTGGTCTGAAGTAAAGAGAGGCAGTGACCCATCTCAGGAGCTGGTAATAACCCCACCCAAAAGGGACCAAGACTCAAAGTCCCCATGCCAGGGGAGCTCCACCAGAGGAGAGCAGAAGCCCCCTCCATGGCAGGTGGGCTATGCAGGCCCAGAGGGCTGCACCATGTGGCTCCTTCACACAGTCACAGCCATGTGTACCCAATAAGGAAATAGCCAGCTGGGCTCTGTGGTGAGAACTGGAAGCCATGAGATTGAGAGCACATGGAAAGAAGAGAGCTCCCAGGAAAACTGATTTTTCTTGTGTGTTACTTACTCTTCTCTCATTGCTGAAACAAAATACCTGACACTCAAAATGAAGGAAGGAAAGGTTTATTTAGCTCACAGTTTGTGGAGGTTTCAGTCCATAATCAGCTGGCTCCAAGGCAGGGTAATGCAGCAGAGGGACAACAGTTCATGGCAGCGGCAGATACCAAAAGCAGCAAGAGCAAAAGGGGCAAAAGGGAAGAGCATGGTGCTTTCCCACCCTTACATTGTATGCAGGTTTCCTGCCCCAGGGAGGGTGCAGCACTCACACTGCTGATCCCACCACTAGACAATGAACCAATCACAAACTCTAGATTCAGCTGCCCATGACCACATGACACTTTGGAGGGACATCCAGACACAAACCATAACATCTTGGTCTTATATAGTGACCCTAATTCTGAGACTCATGTCTGAATTAGAATAACAGAAAAAAACCTCAGAATCCAGGGACCTAACACAACAGAGTCTGTCTCACACTGCAGGTTGCAGCAGGTGGGCAGGGACTCCTGGAGCCAGACTCACAAACTCTTCATCTCATCCTGACCTTTCAGGTACAGGCAATATTGGAAACAGAACCATGGAAATTTTGTACCAGCCCTCAACACTTCCTCCCGGAAAAGCCCTCATCACTTTTGGTTGCATCTAATTGGCCGAGGCAAATCATGTGGCCACGCCCCACTTCAAAAGGACAGTGAAGTACAATCCTATCATGTTCCCAGAAGGAAATGTTTATGAACAGTGCTCACAATGGCCACTGGTTCTGCCAAACGATCACCTTACCCAGAGGGGTTTGGTTTTACCTTCTGTCCAGAAGGGCAAAAACCAGTCTGCCAGCTTGATTCCACATCATTATTGATATAGTGCCCAAATATAAGATGAAAAGATCTAGGTATAATATACTTTTAAACTGTAACTAGTCAATTCTATTGCAATAAATGGGTCAAGTGGTAGATTCTCCTTGGATGAGTCTTCTCATATTCCTTTAACTGTGGAGGTTCCTCTCATTCCCTCTTCCTTTGCTCTGTTAATTTCCCTTGTAGAATTTATCATTATTTATAATCATTGATTTTTCTATGTACTTACTCATTAAAGAATTTTCAATAGATTATTTGTTTACTTTTTGTACTAAGTATGGCACAGAAGATTTAAAATGTATGAACATTATTCCCTAAATAGCACTTGCCATTGTTGGTCTATTACATAATGAATGCTCAATAAATCATTACTGCTTCCTCGGATAAGTAAGAGGGGAAAAAAATAGTCTTCAAAGGTCATTTAGTGAAATAGCAAACAGAACTATGGATGTCTATGACCTGAATTAATTCAGTGAGCAATTTCAGCCTTATAACGATGATGCATAATCTAAATGAGTACACTGTATTATGACATGTGGATTATGAATAAGACTGCTAAAATTTGTTCTAAAAAGAAAATGGAGAAAGAAGGGAAGGGAGCCTTAGCAACACTCTTATATTTGAAGGGGAAAGAGCCAGGGATGGGAGGCCTGGGTCCCCTTAAATCTCTTTCCTATTGCAAATGAGCTGTATTATCCAAAAGCTTCACACAGGGGGCTGGGGCCAAGTAGGGACAGAGCATAGAGAAGCCTGCAGGCCTGGCTGCCTCCCTCATGCTGTGGCTGCCTCCATGTGTGAGCAAAGGATGTGCAGACCTTGGCCTCTTAGTGAGCAGGTTGACCAGACACAGGGCAGAACTGCCTGAAAATAGTCTCAGCTGGAATTGCCCTGCCCTCATCTTTGGACAGTGCTCCCAGGTTGCTGTGTCGTGACACAGATGTGTTGCCTCCATTTGCTAGTGTTGTAGGATCAGAAAGGAGGCTTCCAATAGTGTCTATGTTCTCATGGTTCATAGACTGTATACGATTTCTCAAACCTCGCCCCATTTTTTTTAATATTGGGGATTGAACCCAGAGCCTTTGTACTGAGCTACATCCCCAGCTCTTTATTATTTTTTTTTTTAATTTTGAAGGTCTTGCTAACCCCAGAATGAGTTTGAATTTGTAATCCTCCAGCCTCAGCCTCCCAGAACTCTCAAAGCCTGTTAGAAGCCCTTAGCTTCAAAATTATGCTTTTTCCAGGAAGTTCCATGTGTCAAAACCACACCCAAATGTCTTTCCTAGACATAACTCTTGGGCCTAATTTTTTTTTCTCACTCCATTCACTTGTGAGGGAATTCCACACCCTAGTGAGTTCTTTGCTTTACAACTGAGTCTCAAAGGGCTCAACTCCTCAAAATCTTTGCTCAAACTAATTTCCTACTGCTGAAGCTGTAAAGGCAGTCAGCTTTTCTGGCTCTCTAAGACCCAAATTTCTGGATTCTATTTTCTTTCATGTCTGCTTTTGAACTAGGCATCTATGCTTTTGTTCTTGCGTAAGCTCTTTCTCCTAAAACCTTGCAAAATGTATCCCCATTGTCTTGGTTCCTTTTCTCTTTTGTTGAGACAAAATATCTGATGCCCAAAATTAGGAAAGGAAAGGTTTATCTAGTTTACAGCTTTTGGAGGTTTCAGTCCATACTCAGCTGGCTCCATGGCAGGGTGGCCATGGGGGGGCAGTCATTCATGGCAGTCACAAGCAACAAGAGTGAAAGGGCAGAAGGGGGAAGGCACATCTCCTTCCCTCCCTTATACTGTATGCCAGTTACCCACCCCTGGGTGGGTGTAGCACTCACACTATCAATTCCAATGCTAGACAACAAACCAATCACAAACACTAGATTCAGCCACTTCCATGACTGCATGAGGCTTGGGGGGGGGGGCATCCAGACACAAACCACAACACCCATCAATTAACATACAGTATTAGCATCCTTTTATTCAGTTTGTTTCCCTAGAGCTATGACCTCTGTAGACATTTCATGTACCTTGCATGTTATCTGTTGGTGATAACATATTATTTTTCTCTTTGCAGTGCTGAAGATGGGACCTGGAGACTTGCAAATGTCCCACCACTGAGCTGTACCCACAGTGACATTTTTCCCAAATGTTTTGTCTTTGCAAATCAAGGATCTCCATCCCCCTAACCTTCATTCTCATTTCCTGGCTGCCCACACTCCAAAAATGAAGGCCGTAGTCTATGTTTTACTTTTTGTTATTGTAGTACCCCAGATGTTTTACCATTGCTTGTATTAGTTCACACTAGATGGTGTGACATTAGTAGCTTAGTGGCTTTACAAAATAGAAACTTATTTCTCTCTTGTGTATAATCCAGTAAGCAATGGAGGGCTTGACTTGATGCAGTCATTCAGGGACTCAGACTGACAAAAGCTCTGCTATTCTCCTGTGATTGAGGAGGTTGCCTGGGACATCAGCATGCAGAAAGAGCAAAGAGCAAAGGGGGAAGAACCTAGGAAGTGAACAAACTTTACACTCACCATACTCTGTTAGCCAGAATTCAGCTACATGGCCACACCTAAAACGGAGAAAGAAGTCACAAGACCACACCCAACAACAAGGAAGGAAGTCACGTGGCCGCACCTAACAACAGGGAGGGAAGTCACTTGGCCACACCTAACAACAGGGAGGGAAGTCACGTGGCCACACCTAACAACAGGGAGGGAAGTCACGTGGCCACACCTAACAACAGGGAGGGAAGTCACGTGGCCACACCCAACAACAGGGAAGGAAGTCACGTGGCCACACCCAACAACAGGGAAGGAAGTCACGTGGCCACACCCAACAACAGGGAAGGAAGTCACGTGGTCACACTAACAACAGGAAAGGAAGTCACCTGGCTGCACCTAACAACGGGAGAAACTGTGGGGTCAGGAGCAAAAATAATGGACTTGAAGATGGCTAGACAGTATCTGACCTCATTCTATTAATCCTAGTGATTTTCAGATAGGGCCAAGCAAAACACATTAACAAAATGTCTGTACTTTCAGGAAAAACTGTCGAGGTAATTGACATTAAGCAGAAAAAAAAACATTTTAGGAAATTAATTATATCAAATTACATAAAATGACAATCAGAAGTATAAGAAAACAGATGATCAGAGACAATACATTAGTGAGAACTTTTTCAGATTACCTTTTATTCCTGATAAGAAATCAAATATAAAGATATAAAATATTTAAATAATATGTTTAATAAAATCAATTTAAAACAATGTACCTTTAGTTTGTGAATCCTTTTAGCATGTACAGAAATGTGGACTATTTTTAAATGCAGAGAAAATTTCATATGCCAAACTTCTTAACCATATTGCGATAAAATTAGCAATACGATACATATTTGAGCAGACAATTTCCACACATACACAACCAACTCTAAACCTAAAACCAAAACTCCACCCTCATAAGCAACTTTGGATCTAAACAATCAAAGCAGTTGTGCTACTCATATTCTTTAGGCTTCAGGGAAGAAAGTTTCAGACTATCCAACTATGGACAAAATGGTAAGGACAGATAGAGTGTTAGGGAGATGGACTCCCAGCAGAAATGTGACAGTAAACGCCACAGCAGGAGGCCACCCCCAACCCACAGGGAGGTGACCTGGGACCAGCAGCTCATCACACGGATTCTGCTCTGGTGCTCCACCAGGAGCCAACTCAGCTCCCAGCTCACCACAGCCTCTCTCTGCATCCCACGGACTCTCTTCCTCCCTTTCCATAGCTTGTCTTTATGGCAGATTCTGCTTTTTTGTGACTGCACCTTCATCTTGGTCTTTTGTGACTGCTGCAGGCTTTCACTGTAAGAAGTTTTCAAAGGCTTTTCTGAATTCAAATTCTTACAATATAGAGGGCTGGCGAGGTAGCTCAATGGCAAAGCACTTGCCTAGCATGCATAAAACCTTTGAGTTCCATTTCCCAATACCAATACATAAATAAACAAACATAAAAATTCTTAAGAAATGGAATCTCACGATCCGACTCAGTCTTGAATCTCTGGCCAGCTTGTGGATTGGCTGATTTGGGAGCTCTGCCTACCCTCATCTGATAGGCAATAGCAGCGGGTTAGGAGGGAGCTTGCGGTGTGAAGCAGAATATCTGATGGCAGCCCTTTCTGCAAAGACAGAGGTGGACAGTTGAGGGGAAGTTACGGGCATGGCAAGACAAGTGAGAAATATTCGTTGGATAAGCAAAGAAAGAATCTGGAGGGTTCTGTTAGTTGCTAAGCACAACCAAATAATTTCCTAAGATTCAACAGCCACAACATAATGCTGATGAAAAATCAAATTGCTAAAGAACATTACAAAATAATCCTGGTTTTGAAAAACAAAAAAGTGTTTACACATAAGGAAAATGCCGAGTAAGATTTATAATATATAAAACTGTTTGACCACAGTCTTCTCTGTCTGGTGGTGGGTTTGGGGTAATTTTAATTTCCTCTTAAATCTTTCTGACATATCTTTACATTTCTAACATTAAGCATACACTGTTTCTTTATAATCAGGACAATAAAGCTATGTTTCCTTGGGATGGAGAGTCTTCAACTATGAATATCTTTCAAACCTGTAAATCCACTTCTAAGAATTTCTATCAAAATAATGGGGGTTATGCTGAAACATACTTTTGTAAGAAAGTATAAAGGTTTTCATTTCCTTTCTAGAAGAAACAGCTATTGGATTTTTTGATGGTTGCTTTATAAATGTGACTGAGATATAAACCCTCCCCCTTCACAATTCTTTGGAGATTCTCAAGAAAATTCAGTAACACAAGGTAACCATGGGCTTTGAGACAAGCAATAGACAGGCTGAAGATGGGAGGACGTACCCTGTTGCAATGGTCAGGAAAAGCCTGCTTGCTTGCTTGCTTGCTTGCTTGCTTGCTTGCTTTCTCTCTTTCTTTCTTTCTTTCTTTCTTTTCATGATAATATAAAGGAAGATTTTTCCCTTTAAATACTATGTATTTTCCAAAGCTTTGACTTTGTTTTGTTACGAACATTTGTTTCAGAAAAGGATCTGAAGCTAATTTACACAAAAGTATAAAGGACAGCTAACATCGCAACAAAGTAGTTCTCCACAGGGCCACTTAATAAAAATTCTTCCCAAGATTTATATCCAGGAAGTTTGGGGTGGGACCCAAACTCAGGCTTTTAAAAATCATGCCAGATGATTCTCCTGAAGGTGGTCTCAAAATAGCACTGGGAGACGTACTGCTTTAACTTGCTATCTAAAGTCTGGGCATTTGCACTTAATAAGAATCAAAGCTTCAAGCTTAAAGAGTGATGTTTGTGTACATTTCTCACAGCATGGTGAGCTAGCGACCCTGGTCGATTCTACCATTGGCAGAAAAATCCTGAATGAAATGTCTTCACATCTTTTATGATTTGTTGTGAGCTGTCCAAATCTCTCCGGCCAAAAAGACCTAATTTAAAGCAAGAATCAGAAGGGGAAGCCGAGTGCTTAGGTCGGCTTTTGCTCTGAGGCACTGGCCAAACTCAGGTGAAACTGAGCATTACTTTTCATACCAGAAGCAATTCAAGGAGGGAAAAACAAATCCCTGAACACAAGGGTGGGAAGGCTGTTAGAGAGTCCCATAAAAACTTACAAGGCTAATGCTCACTTAAAGGGATGGATTCCAAATAAACCTGCCCCATCTTGGGGAGTGTAAGGGAAATTGCCTCTCCCCCACTGTGCGCATAGCTGGAGGGAGAAAAATCTTCCTGGGCATTCTTAACCGCAAGCCACAGTTTATGTAGTTTCATGCGACCCACGTCATCCAAAACTCCTCAAGGTGACTATTCAAAGTGGGTTGGGTTAGTAGTTGCTGGGAACCAGGCAGAAATAAGCAAAATTTTCTCCAATGGAAACCATTTTTGACCCATGCACCAAAAATAGCCAAATAGAAAGTTTGCAAAATACGAACTCATACTGAAAGTCCCCCATAGATCAGAAAATGAACTGCCATTAAAGAAATCCAGGAAATAAAGAACTGAAAAAGCAGATATATGCAATACTGAGATAACTGAAATGTTTGGGCACACAATAAAAATACTTTAGATATATAAAGAAATAAAAGATAACTTTGTCAATATGAGCAGGACATAATAAAAGGATTACAGGGAAAGGGTTATAAAGGATTGCAAAATGAGTAAAAGGCAAGAGATTACAAAAATGACCGTGCCTATTTGAAAACGATTGGGCAGAGCCGAACAGAGAATTAATACGCTGAAAGAGTGATTCAAAGAAATTATCCAGAATACAATGTGAAGAAAGAGATACAAACTTCCAAAGGGAAGTTAAGAATTATGTAAAACAGACTAAGGTGCATTGCCTAAATTCAACCAGTATTCCATAAGGAAGGAAATGAAGTGAGAGTAAATGGGAGAGAGAACTCTAGTTAAAAAATAATAGCTGAGAAACTTTTCAGTATTAATAGAAGATGACAATGTACAGGCATAGGAAACCCAGCGAATGTGAGTTAGAATTAAGTTTTGAAAGGTCCACACATTGAGACATCTCAGTCAAATTCCAGAACATCAAAGATAAAGAGAAATTATCAAAAGCAGTCAATGCTCTACTTAAAAGGAAAATAGGGGAATCAAGAGAACTTTATGTTCATACATTTGATAATTCAGATAAAATAGAAAAAGTCATTGAAACCCATAAACGGCTGAAGTACACATAAAACATTTATTATAACTAACTGAATTAAGCAGACCATAAACACATCTCATGTTCTCTAACAAGGTAATTAAGTTAGATGTCAACAGTAAAATTATAATCAGAAGGAACTCACATGTTTGAAAATTAAGGCACACACTAATGAATTACTTGTAGATCAAAGAAGAAATCAAAATAGAAGTTTTAAATTTTAGTTTTTAAAATTTTACTTACTAAATATACAAAGCAGCCATACTCATATTTGCCAAGAAAATGGACAAATTTCTTTAAGAATGTACATTATCAAAATGGACTCAAGAAGAAATAGAAGATCTGAATAAATTTTTAATCATTCAAGAAATCAAATCTTCACACACACGCACACACACACAAAATTCCAGGCCTCATTGGCTTTGTTAACAAATCTATGAAACATTCAAGAAAGAAATAATTCCAATTCCACAAACTATTCCAGAATATAGAAAAAGAAAGAATATCTTCCAACCCATTTTATAAAGCTAGAATTACCTTCATACTTAAACCTTGAGAAAAAAAAATGTGTCAATATTACTTATGAACAAAGTCCAAAAAAAATGAACAATTTCAATATAGCATTGTATAAAATTACTATTACAATTTGGTGTATTCTGGGTATACTAAGTGGGTTTAAAGCTAAAACATCAACTAATGCAATGCAGTAAATTACATTGTATGTTTACTTTATTATTAGGAGCTCTAGCCAGTTCTAGGAAATACAGAAACTTACAAAAAAAATTCAGGTTAACTGCAATTAATATGTTTACCCATTCAAAACAGTCCCAAAGAACTCTCAGTTGTATATTTAGAACCAGTAAGCAAGTTTGTGAGCTACAAAAAACCCAGGTATAAATATTGTGTTTCTTAAAACCAACAACAAATTCTGAAATAAAATTTTTGAGAATATCATTTATAATAGCATCAAAAATATAAAGCAATATAACTGATGAAAATATATGCAAGGAGCCGGGCGTGGTGGCTCACGCCTGTAATCCCAGCACTCGGGAGGCAGAGACAGGCGGATCCTTGTGAGATCCAGACCAGCCTGGGCTACAAAGTGAGCTCAAGGCCAGCCTGAACGGCATAGTGAGACCCTGTCTCAAAAGCACAAGGGCTGGGGATCTAGCTCAGTGACTTAAGTGCCTGCCTGGCAAGCACAAGGTTGTGAGTTCAATCCCCGGTGCCGCAAAAAAAGGAAAGAAAATATATGCAAGGCCTTCATGGAGAAAATGGCAAAATATTATTTAAAAGATAAATGTAGAGTTGGACCTTGGTATGAATTGGTTAACTATATACAGTGAGGGTTCCAAGTCTCCCAAAATCTATAAATTCAATACAAGGCAAATCAGAATTTCAAGAGTTTTAAAACATTTTTCCCCTTTTGTGTGTGTGGGGGGGGTATGTACATAATTAGACAAACTGTGTTTACAATGCAGATGGCAGTGAGGATAATCTTGAAGAAGAATTGGGCTGGTGTGCAGGAATGCATCTAATTGGATGTTAAAAACTGTGTAGTCTATAAAATAAAAGTATGGAGAGTGATTCAGGGAACAGAACAGAGAGCACTCCAATGGCTATGGCAGAGACAGCATTATAGAAGAAAGGCCTGACTCTTAAATGCTTCCTAACAATTGGTTGTTTGTAAGGAAAACAAATCAAATTGGATTTTCACCTAAAAGCTTATATCAAAATCGATTCTAAGTGAATTAGAGACATCAAGGGAAACCCCCAACGCTAATATTTTTAGAAAAAAAATAGAATATGATTATTAGATAGGAAAACATTTTTTAAACAAGACATAAAACCTCAAAGTATTAAGGAAATAA
>RJWT010040708.1:0-12435 GCA_004365215.1 Cuniculus paca
GCTGAACCATTAATACACCACCGCTTTCCCAGCCACATGATCTGCCAGCTGCCTGAGCTCCCCCATTTGTATTCACCCAATAAAGCTGATCTGCATAAGCTTCTCTGGTCTGCAAGGACATCAT
The DNA here is from genome assembly GCA_004365215.1 of Cuniculus paca. NCBI lineage: Eukaryota > Metazoa > Chordata > Mammalia > Rodentia > Cuniculidae > Cuniculus > Cuniculus paca. Next base: position 125 of record RJWT010040708.1, read on the forward strand.
TTTAACCGTAAGGATTAAACAAAGTTAAAAGTAAGTTTAATATCTTTGCAGACGTGTATTTGCAATCGTCTTCATGGGCTGGGCTAATACAAGGGTCTTCTGTTCCTGACGGTGAGGAAATACAGTTTTGAAGCCTTAGACCCTTTCAGTCAGCTGGAAACCTTCATGGAAGCCTGGAAAGATTCAGTGGGTTAATTTAGGCATCCAGGAGACTAACAAGGAAAGCAAGCAGTAAAACTCCAGACAGAAGGGAGGAAGCTAGCAAACAATAAAAAATGGCAGGAAGGTTCCCAACCCATCTGTAAGCCATTAGAATGTCGCGAACCGTTTTCCAGGGTATTTTCCTGGTGTTGTTTCCAGCTTCTGTGCTTGTTAGGAAGAGCCCGTTTGGGAACGAGGGTATCACAGTTGAATAAATGGACTTCTCAGAGGCACGACAGGCCCTGGGAGTTTCTTTGAAGGGTCCGTGAGGTATTACTAGTAAAATTACATGTAAGACCAACCAGTGACTGATGTGTGTATGCCCTAAGCTGAGTTTCACAAAACTGACTTGTTCGAGATGAAATGTATTTAAAATGAGAAATAAAGCATTGAGAAAACTTGGTGAGAAACTTGTAAGTTTCACACAAATTCTTTCCCACTGATAGGGTAAAAGTGTTAAATAGTCTAGATTTCAGTTAATAGTATGAGGCAAAAGCCTTTTAAAAAATTTCCTGGTCCAGAAATAATGTGTGTTTTGATGGATGGAACCTGCAATTCCTGGCCTAAAATCAGGGGATTAAATATGCAAACTGGAAAACTTACCCAAGTTCCTTAGCTACTAGAGAACTCAGCTGGGGTCGTTAAGGAATATCGGGTCAAGTTCGCATTGTATGATGAGGAGACTGAACTCGTATTGTCTAAAATATTAAGATAAGGGACTTTTCAATTAGAAAACATATCCATTTTGGAAAAGAGTTAAATTATGGGGTAGTATCAAGCAAGCTGTGCATAAAAGGAAGGTGAAATTACTTTACATTCCTATTTAAAAACAGTGTGTTGGGCTGGGGATTTAGCTCAGTGGCCTAAGCACCTGCCTGGCAAGCACAAGATTTTGAGTTCTATCCCCTGCTCTGCAAAAAATAAAATAAAATAAAATCAGTGTGTCTATTTAAATACATCTTAAAATATATCTTCTGGGAGAAATGAAGTATAGGGTCATCTTTAAAATAGAAAGATACAGGAATAATTATAAAGCCTGCAAAAAACAACATAGAAAAAGACAGAGAGGGAGGGACAGAAGGAGGGAAGGGGAGAGAGAGAGAGACAGAGAGAGAGAGAGAGAGAGAGAGAGAGAGAATTTCCCAGGAGGTAGACAGCATACTGCGTTAGTTCCCCTCTTGCTCCGTCTTGCATGTTCGGACATTTTGGTTGGAGAATACCTTCCTCCACAGCTTCTGGTAGGAAAAGCACAAGCTCAGACTTTGGACTTGATATTCTGTTCAACTCTGGGACATGAGTGTGACAGGAGAGTGTGTTTCTGCTTAGGGTGGGCAAGTGACCGTTTCTGAACCACTGTCTCCTCACCTATAAAAGGGGCGACCCCAGGATGGCTGAGCTGATCAGTGAAGGAAACATATGCTCAGTGCTGGGCCAAGAAGAGTTTCCCACAAATGTGTTGGGATGAATCTTGCAATGACTGTTCCTGTGAGTCAGACTTCATTTGGATCCAGGACCCCACTGGCTTCAGGGAGCTGCCACCGATATTTCTGTGTCGGATCTCAGCTGGGAAGACTGCCTTCTACCCTGCCAAGGTCCAGATCCACGGCTGCTTCCCACTGCCTGTGGAGAGTCTGAAGGGATGGCATGGAGACTGTTTTTCATCTTAGCTATTTCCATCCAGCTCTGCTGGATTGGGAACATGTTCTCCTCCAGCCACCTGTCAGTAGAAAGCCGGTGCCAGAGTAGAGGGTCTGCTTTCTGCTCCCACCTGCACCAGCCCATCAGCTGTTTGCTGTTCCCTCACCTGCAGGGATTTGGGCCAGACTCACCAAGGACTGGCACAGGCGAGGTGAGAAGACAGGAAGAGCATCTGGTCTCAGGGAAGTCTGCTGCCTTTGCTTCAGAGCTGTGCCACTCGCTTCTGTCCATTTTCCAGCCAGCCCTGTCCTTGTTCCCTTCTAGAGCTAGGGCTGAAAATGCTGTTTCTCTAGGACCTGCCTTGCTGGGCAGCTGCAGTCCTCACAATCTGTATTTGGTCTCTGCACTTCTTGCCTTGAGCTGCTGTCATGAATGTGATTTGCTTGCTCAGCCCTGTGGCTTGTACCTAGATGTCCCCCTATGGGTGTAGGTGGTACCAATCAGTAGGCTTACTGCTTGGATGGAATATACAAGGAGAGAGGGAGGGCAGGACTGCTGCTGCTTTCACTGCTTGGTGCTTGCTTCTGCTACTTGCTGCTTTCTGCCTGCCATGCCATGAACTGTTTCTCCTCTGCGATGCCCCTCTGCCACGCTGCCCTGCCTTGGAACCGACTATGGACTGAAACCTCTACAAACTGAGCTGAAATAAACATTTCCTCCTTTAACTTTGCGTGTCGGGTATTTTGTCTCGGCAGTGAGAAAAGTAGCTAAGACAACCTCTGAGCCCTTGCTGCTCTTTCTTTCTTTTGCTCCTTCCTCTTGCTCCAGCCCTTTCCTCATTCAGGAAAAGCAAGTAAGAGAGAATCAGGTAAAACCCAGTAGTGACATAGTGAGTGTTTTATGGAAAGGGGTAGAGTTTCACAGGAGTCTAGCCCAGCCCTGCATTTGAATCCTAGTTCAGATGGAGCACTAGATATATCATTTAACCCTTCTGAGACCAAGTTCTTTCAGAGGTAGATTTGCAAAAACCTGCTATTTGCCAAAGATCCATCTCCTTGTTTTCTATTCCTTTTATTTTTTTTAAATTATACTTCGGGTTTCTCATGTAAGAGAAATTGCATGATATTTAAACTGTGTGTCTCATTTATTTCACTTAACAGTCTCAAGGTGCATCCATTTTCCTACAAATGACTCAACTTTATCCTTCTTCATGGCAGAGTAGTACTCTATCATATATAAGTACCACATTTTTCTTTCTCTGTTCTGCTAAGTGCATGTATCTACCTCCTACAGTGAATGCAAACATTATATAGTGCAAGAATATTTTGATAAAGAATTTTAAGTTTAAATCTGTCATAAATGCCCCTTGCTTGTGGTGGGTAAGGGGAGCAACAAATGAGCATGCCAGATCATCAGAAAAACAGGAGTAATGGGAGAGAGAGAAAGATAGACATACAGAATTACTGTAAGGAACTGGCTGGCTCATGCAATTGTGGAGGCTGAGAAGGCCTAAGAACATTTGTGAGAAGGCCTGAGAAACAAGAGTCCACGATTTAAGTTCAAATCCAAATCTGAAAGTAGAAGAAGACCCCTGTTCATCAGAGAGAACAAAGTCTCTCTTGTTCAATCTTTTGCTTTATTTAGGCCTTCAACAGATGAGCTGAGGCTCACCCACACAACGGTGGACAATCTACTCAGTCTGTTGATTCGAATGTTAATCTTGTCCAGGAGCACACGAGGAAACCGCACTCTGATGGATGCTCAGCCAAGTATCTGGGCATCCCACAACCTAGTGAAGTTGACACATGAAATTAACTACCATGGTTAGATTAGATCAGTAATTGATAAAATCTCTTAACAGGCTTCAATCTGCGACTGAACAGTGAGACAGAATTGTGTGCTTACCCCAGTGAAATCAGGATCTGTATGCTAACTGTTGGCTGTCCAGATGGGGAAGGCTACCTCTTCCTGGACAGCTCATTAGAGGGAAGGCTTCTTTCTGTTCCTACCAGGCCAGCCTTAGATACTGACTTGGAATTTGTGTGTCGTCCTTGTGCAGGGGCCATGCTAATCTCCTCTGTATCGTTCCAGTTTTAGTGCACGTGCTGCCAAGGTGAGCACAGGAATTTGGCTGGAGCAGTCTGGTGACTATCCACCTGGTGACTGATGTGGTCTTCTAGAGGCAGGGTTTCAAGGGCAGGAGGTTCAATCAACAAGCCAGCCACCAAGCACAGTGGAGCAGTCACCAAAGCCAACTGTCCAGGATGTAAGAGACACATCTAGGCCCATACCTGTAATCCAGTACTCTGTGAAGTTGAGGCCGGAAGACTACAAATTGGAGTCCAATCTTGGCAATCAATCCATCCATCAATACGTTTGTTTTCGCCGTAACAGTCTCATAGACAATAAGTGGGCCAATTAACCTTATTTGAACATTTTATTCCATAGGATTACTTACATATGAGAAATTGAATCATGGTGTCTCAAACTTTATTTTAGAATGCAGCTGGAATGAAAATCAAGATTTCCAGTTCCCATAACTCAGAATCTTCTTTCACATAGTGCTATTTCATCCAAATACCCTGAATGCCAACAGTGCCCCACTGGAGCTCCAGCATCTGGGGCCATTCTGAGTGAGTCCATCCCTAAGCACAAAGAGCAAACCTCATGTCCCTTCCTCAGACAGGGTGTGACTGTTTTCAACGCTGTTCTTTCTGCCTCTGAATTCTTAGAAATAGGATATAGATTGTACAATACAGCTGATTACAAAGAAACCCACCGAGCCAAGCATTTAATATTGAGTTATTACCCAAGCCTGACTCTTAGAAATAGACATTGATCCTGCCCTTGGATGTGGGATTGGAAGAACAGTGGGGTTTTCTGTGCAGAGAGAAAGCCATGTTCTCTAGCAGGGACCAGACCCTCATTAAGCTCCAGGCTACTTTCCCAGGGAGGCCACTGCGCGGTCCTAGGAAGCAAAAGGTAATATCACCAAACCCACTTCTCGTGATAATCTCTTTCAAAATTAGCACTGATAAAGGTCTCCAAAAGCTATCAAGGCAACTTTATGACAGAGATGAATGTAAGCAATACCCTGTTAAGTATATCCATTAATCATCATTTTTAGATTTTTTTTTCATGAATACATTTTTTTCTTTATTTTTCAATGATAGTGTGCCTTTGAACCAAGTTATTTGCTTAACTATTGAAGTGGAAATAGAGGCTTTTAACCCTGTCTTACGGATTCAGCCTCAAGTGCTAAAGGAATTCAGCACATCTCAGAACACAGGCTGGGAAACCTGTTATTCCTGCAGGGATTGAGAAAGTCCCAGGGTCACACGTGATTAGTAAAAGGCATTTAATAGGCAGCCACCTGCATACAGTGCTTTGTGCATGGTGGTCACACAGGAAGTAAAGTATTTGCTCTCTGGAAATGCACGTTTATTCTCTGCTTTTGAAAATCTAACAGAAGATGAGGCTGATGGTCCAGCGAGGAGTTTGGCTGGAGTCAGAGTAGTATTGCTAGATAGAGTCATGCAAGAATATTGTTTTAGTTTCCCCTGATTTGTGTTCTTTTTCCCAATTTGCATTCCTGTTGAGCTATCTAGCTGAGCCATATTTTGGCTTAGCATGCCAAAATAAGTAAAATGTGTAGATGTTAGTGTGTGTGTGTGCGTGCATCTATGTGTGCATGTGTGGATATAGCTACCCATCTGGGCGTGGCATATACCCCAGCCATAGTGTACAAAGTACCACACAGGGATTGCCTGCCATTGTCTTAGCTCTGGAGATCTTAGACACTGCAGTGCGTGACTAGGAATCTGCAAAACTCCCTGAATCTGGGGATGGTTTCCATTAAGATGGGTCCACATGGTCCTTGAGCTGTCACATCCTCTTCTTTCCCTATGGGCTTATTCCCTGCTGCTCTCGCCTTTAACTGCTGGGCTACGGTTTCTGTGAGTTTGGCTCCTGGCCCACCAGGAAGCACAGAGGAGCTGCACAGGGCTGGCCCCATGTGCAGATTATCTTGGCTCCTCTGGGTGTTGGTGCAGGATACCTGTCAGGTTGACCTGTTTCCAGGCTCACTGACATGTCCTTTGTCCCCATCTCGGTTGTGCGGGGGATCCAACCCAGGGCATGTTAGGCAAGTGATCCACCACTGAGCTATACTCCTAGCTCTCTCTGCCAGGTCTTAACCTCTAAAAACTCTGTGTTCTTATTGCTCCTTCCAGTGATTTGCCCTTTGTTTGCTTCTGGCTCAATGCCTCTGCAGTCCGGAACTGTCTGGTGAGAGACCTTGGCCTGCTGCAGGGGCTCAGGCCCTGCAGTTGCACATTCTCTGACTCCTATCCCTACACAGCTCACCCAGTCCTGGGATCCCACTCTTGCAAGGCACTAAAGAGGCAAAGCAGAGTTCCCACAGGTGGGTTATTCGTCAACACAAAACTTAACTCCAGATCCCCAAAGCCACAGATCATGCAGATTACGAACTAGACTTTCCTTAATACTCTGTGGCTTAGGGCTGGGGATCTAGCTCAGTGGCCTAAGCACCTGCCTGGCAAGTGGGAGGTTGTGAGTTCAATCCCCAGTGCCAAAAAAAAAAAAAGAAAAAAAAATACCCTGTGGCTTTTAAAACAGACACACCTGGGCATTTTACAGTGTTTTGTTGGCCAGATTGGGGTTGAGAGCGCAATGTCATGAATTCTGATGTGAGCACTAGGGACAACTTACCCTATAAAATAAACCGAAAGCACAATTCTGTGGCTGTAGCATCACATATTGCTCAAACTTCCCACACTTTGTATTCCTTTGTCCTAACACACTGAAATTCTGCTAAAATGCAAATATTAGCTGGGAGGGCTCAGAGTGTGGAGGAGTGTGCCAGACCAACTGGCAGCTAATTGGGCTCTAGCCCTTCCCACTCATGTGACCGTGACAGGGAAGCATAGGATATTAGAAATAGGAACTCATAGGTACTCAGTGGCTCTCTCCTCAGAGAATGAAGTCCCCAAAGCCTCCTGGAACATTTGCAATGACAAGGATCACAAAGTGAGCAGCAATATTCATTTAAAGGTTGTTATTTTCTTGAGTCATTGTCTGCTTTCTGGTCCTTTTCACATAATCTTCGCAGATACAACCAAAGTCCCTTAAGCCTATCCCAACCTTTTTTTTTTGCATACTTTGCCGCCTGCCCTCCCTGCCCTATATGCTTATTTCTGATAAATAGAAGCAATTAAAATATTCTCTGTGACCCTGTCAGTGCCCTACACAACCTAGAAGAGGGCAGAACTTCACCTCTTGATGAATGAGGAACCCTTCATGTTTTCATTCCTCCCTAGATAAAATCTATCAAAGCCCCCAAATCTTTCCCTGGGATGCTGTTATTTAAGTCACTGTTCTTTCTTTCTGGAAGACAGCAGATTCTGAACCTTCTTCCAGCAAGAAATTAAACTTATCTTGAATGCTTTCTTCTTGCTTGATATCAGGCAAGTGACAAATGCCTTGGGATCAGTTTCCTCATCTCCAAAGTGACAATGTTTGCCCCTCTTCTGTCCACCACCCACGCTGCTATGAAGAGTAAAGAGGGGAGACACATGTATCACACACACTGCCAATGGTGCAGACCTTGAGCGCATGTACACTGCCGGCCTCTGTGTCCTGTATGGTGTGCAGGGTGCAGCGCCGCCCGGCTTCACTGTTGGCTCTGAATCATTGGTGGAAACTTCCAGAAATGCTACTTGGACAGATTTTCTGAGAATTTATTTGGATCTAGCTAGAAAGTGAGCTCTGTTTGACTTGTGACATCTATCTTGGTGTGTGTGTGTGTTTGTATATATACGTGTCTATGCATGCATGGGCCAGTGCATAATATCATTTTTAACACAGATCAGTCACACCTGTGTGGGAAATATTATCATTATTAATTCATTCACATTTGAACACCTATTAATCACCCAACCTGTGTGAGAAGGCTGGTACACTGTGATGAGAAAGGATAGGACAAATCCCATGGGTAGGTTTCCTGCTGGAGGCCTTGGGTACTGTGTGGTGAAGGCGACCGTGAACCCTGTTACTGAATAGGGGGGAGAAATGCCATGATCCATTCACACGCCTCTCAAATTTGATCCAGGGAACACTTCTAGGGAAAAAACGGGGGTCAGTGTGAGCCCTGTGTGCTGCTCTGTGAGGATTTAGAACAGGCTGCAGACTCTGATGCCCACAGGAACTCTGAGTCACATCAAGGGGGAACGACACAGGCGCACAGCTGAAGGGAGGGTGTAGAATGGGGTGACCTACAAGTAAATGCCCAACACAAAGGTGACAATCAGTCCCTGGCTTGAGTCACTTTCTGCCAAACATGAATATGGGTTCTGTGTTGCCAGAACAGTTTCTTTTTATAGAAAAGTTGAAAATCTGGCAGTTTGTGTAAAATATTCCATTAAAAATATTGACTCAATTAAAAAAATAACTGTGGATTCAGCAAAACACATCTGTGTGCCAGGTTCAGCCTCCTGTTGCCAATTTGAGACCTCTGTTCTAGATGCCACGAGAAGAGGAAAAATCAACTCTTGTTAACAAATGTTTCCATATGTGCCATGAAATGTCACTAATTCAGACCCAGAGATAGTTACTGCCCACCAGAGGCTCCCGCGAGCAGACAAGGATTTGGCCTACGGGAATCTCAGATGGGACACGGAGGTATGTAATTAAGATGGAAACAGTGAGTGTCACGAGAGAAGCGCAATACAAAACCCCTGAGGAGTTTTGAGAGGGAACCCAGGAGTGGTTGTTGGGGAGAAATTGGTAACAGCAGGAGTAGTGCAATTTCTCAACAGATTGGATGCAGAGACAAACAAGTCACCTGTATTATAATGAAGAAATGAAAGAAGAGAGGAACTGGGAGGTGTGGGGAAGAGGGCTTGGCAAGGAGTTCAGTAAGGTTATTTTGAACTCAAGGGGAGACAGAAGGAGAGAGGAGGAAGAAGAGAAGGAGAAGAGAGAGAGAGACAGAGAGAGACAGACAGGGAGAGACAGGGAGAACACAGGGGTACAAGCTTGGGAGGCAGCCCTAGGAGTCCTGGGTGGCCATGGAGGTGATATGGCGTGAGGCTGGGTTTCCTGATGTGGGTGGGGGAGATAAGGGATGAGAGGAAGATGAGGGAGAGGAGCAGAGGAATATGGGGGCTGATCCTTAGAAAGTACTCATGCTTAGGGGATAGGAACAAGAGGAATCAACTCCTCTAGATGAGCAAGATGGAAGACCAAGGCACGCAGGAACCTAGAAGTCAGGGATTTGAGGGGTTTGATGAGAGCCAGCTGACTTAGCACAGTCGGTGGCCTTACAAGCTGGCTTTCAATCATCACCTTACAAAATCACTCAGTGAGGCACCAGGGACCCCTCAACTAGTGGGTGCTATTTCATGGTCACCTATCGGTGACCTTTGGCACCATCAGCCTCTCTCCTCCCAACGTTCTCTTCTTTTGCCTTTTGTGAGACCAGACACTCTGGTTTTTCTCCTCCTTCTCTGGGGTCTTCCTTCTTCCATTAAGCACTGTCAAATATGACTGGCAGTTAGGACTTTGTCCCTGTTTTCTCCTCTTAATTTCCTGTTTCTGTCCTCCAGTGATTCCCCATGTATTTGTTAATGCCTCCGAAGTCCTACCGCTGAGGTAAATTTCTCACCTGAGCCACAGGCCCACATAGCCCTTTATCAACTGATCATCTCTGGCTAAAAGCTTCTAGGGTCAACCTCACAAAAACTCAGCTTCTCTCCTTGTCCTCTCTCCTCGCCTCTTCCTGCTCTGCAAGTTTCCTACTTCCTGTGTCCACCATGGTAAACAGTGCTGTGAACTCAGTCCCCCAGAGCAGAACCCTGGGCATCATCCTGCACCTCTCCACCTGACAGCACTGCTCTCCATCTCCACAGTAACCACCCTGACACACATCACCAGTCAGTCTCCACAGGAACTGCTCCGACCCAAGCACCGTCTTGGCAAGCTCCTAACTGCTATCTTCGTGCCAAATCTTGACCGTCTTCTATTTCCTCTCCATACTACAGCTTCTTACTGCTCCATCATTTACTGCTGGATCTGAGGAAACTTCAGTGCCTCATCTTATCACTCAGAAGATAAACTTCTTAATATTGAACACAGTATCTCGAGGTAATTTTATCACTGCTTTTTTCTCTTTCTGGCCTGCTCTCTCTTTCTCTCTCTGTTTCTCTCTCTCTTTCTGTCTCTCTCTCTCTCTCTCTGTCTCTCTCTCTGTCTCTCTGTCTCTCTCTCTCTTACTTTTCCCCTCCCACTCTTTCCCTAGTCCATAGCCTTGTACTTTCTGTACATTACCTTACAGTTGTTCCCCAACAGTATACTTGGTCTTGCCTCTTCACTTTTAGATGGCTAATTCCTTCTGCCTAGAAAGTATTCCTTGACAAATGTGTCATTTTTTTCCTTGTAGTGTTGGAATGGAACCCAGGGCTTCCTGTATGCTAGACAAGCACTACCCCACTGAGCGACAGCCCCAGTCACAAAACTATCACATCTAACTTGAAGCTACCACTTCTTAAGGTTTCATCTGGGACAGGATTCTTTTGGGAAATTTTCCTGAGCTTAGTCAATGATTTTTCTGTTCTCTATCACGTGACCATGGAGCCACAGTTGCTTGTGTAATTCTGCTTACCTCTCTAGAACTGTAATCTAGTCTGATGTATTTAAAATCTAGTATGAAGGTTACTGTCTGTACTAGCCTCTCGGCTAATATTTATTGAATTTTCTACAAATGAGCTAAATTTGGCAAATAGCAGGTAGGCAGTGAACAGAACACCAATGCAACAGGATGGTGTGGGGTTTTATAACACTAAGGCTTTTAAAAGTTGTGGATCTTGGAGAAATCAATGAATGAACTCTGACTTTGCCACCAACTAGGTGCAGTGAAATTAGTTTTGGTAGATCAAGACAGAGAATCACAGATTATATTTTAAAGAAATATAGTTTTATTATTTTAAAGTACAAAAAGTTATTAAAATCAATGGGAAGGATTTGTAATTAATGTACCATTTTATTTATTTATTTATTTTTTGCGGCACTGGGGATTGAACTCACGACCTTGTGCTTGCTGGGCAGGCGCTTAGACCGCTGAGCTAGATCCCCAGCCCTTAATGTACCATTTTAATTGAACAGTGTGCAGGAATTGTCAAAAATTAAAACCAAGCAGCCACAAACATTCCCCCAAACCTTCACTTAAACATCTGCCAAAAAGTTCTTTACCTAACTTTATTAATTTGTCAGAAACCACTTTTTTAATAGAGATTGTGCAGAGATAAGTGTTAATGTAGTATCTTATCGCAAAGTAATGATTAAAAATCATATGCCAGTAAAGCTCAAAACAAATTTAAAGATTATTTAATCTTAATCTCTCATTTTGTGGTTAAGTAATGAAGTTTTGCCAATTTAACAAAAATACGTCTAAAACATACGAATATGTAATCACTGAAATATTTATTGGTCACTCTCAAGGTATTGTAAGGATTTAGAATGTGTGACCTTGATCACTTATATTATCTCACGCGGTGGCTCTGGTGTCAAGTTTCCATAAGCAGACCACTATCTCTGGCGGATAGAATGTTGGTGAGAAGAGCTTGTAGAAAGGAGAAGAGAGCAAATACGGTGTGCTGGACTGGTCAGGGAAAAGGCTCGAAAATGATGAGACTTCATTGTGTAGATGTTGGTACCAGAACCAATTCTCCCGCTCCTCATCTGTTCACCCTGAACATCATCTGTTCCCAGGGTTGCAGCTGGAGTACTGCTGAGATAGAGTCAGTTGTGACACAGCCCAAGTCCTTAGAAGGCATCCTGGGACAGGTGGGTCAGCCCTCAATCTCTCTGAGGTCCTGAGGTCAAGTCCTCCACCAGATCACCTTCCTCTTCTTCAACATCGGCAGCGGGCGGGCATCAGGATGCCAAGACAGTGAATCTTCCTCGTTAGCACAGGACAGAGAAATCTTGACTGTGTTTCCCATGTTGCTTATTTACTGCAGGTCTTCTGTTCATTTTTAAAAATAGTTAGTTAGCTTCTCTGACTTTCCAGCACTAATTTTTCATCTGTTGATCTTTTAACTTTCTCTGCACCTGTTAGTTAGAACTACAAATATACTCTCCAGGAAAACAATGTAAGTAATTTTCATCAAGTCATAGTTTCGACTGATAAGAGCATGCACACATCTGGATTTTTCTTTGGGTTGAGGATGGCATTCTAAAAAAAAAAACAAAAAACTTATGTATTTAATTTGGGGGTGGTGTTCTCCTCAACAATTTTCTGATGATAATCATTTGATGGCCACACATAATAAGAAGCAATTGAGTTTGCTTCCCAAGGTCATGAACCTTTATTAGAAAAGGTGTAAAAAGTACCAGAGCCTTTATCTGTAGGTTTTAAAATAGGGAGTAATCCTTAGGGAAACTGAGGTTATTAT
>RJWT010040709.1:0-12450 GCA_004365215.1 Cuniculus paca
AGCTAGTGATAATGAAAAGAAAGATATCTTAAAAATGACAAGAGACCATGAAAAATGAACCTGAAAGCTACAGATGAAGAAAACAAGAATAACATGAGATTGATTGATTGGGGTCAATGAAAAAAGCTTGAGACAACAGAAATACCATAAAAAACTCTTCAAGGAAATAATGGCAGAAAACTTCTCAAGTGTGGATAAAGAATTTGATATGTCAACAAATCAAGCATATAGAACTTCAAACAGCCATGACCAACATGAAACTACACTAAGACATACAATAATCAAGATTCCAGAAATTCAACACAAGAACAGAATACTAAAAGCTGTTGGAGAAAAGAAACAGGTTAACTATAAAGGAAAATCCATCAGAACCACAGGAGAATTCTTAACACAAACCATCAAGTGAAGAAGAGGCTGGAATGAAGTATTTCAAGTCCTGAAAGAAAACAACTTCCAACCTAGATTGATGTACCCTGCAAAACCATCTTTCAAAATTAATGGAGAAATAAGATACTTCCATGATAAAGAACAACTGAAGGAATTTATGACCACAAAACCAACCCTACAGAGAATACTAAAAGATAGTCTAGACAGAGATAAAAGTGACCACAGTTCCAAGAGCAACAGAAAGAAACCACCAGGCAGAGCAAGCAATTAAACAGAGGGGGAAAGCAGGGAGCCAACAATAGGAAAATACCATGGCAAAGATAAGACAATACATATAGTTAACCATCTATGTAAATGATCTCAATTCACTAATCAAAAGAAACAGACTAGCAGAATGGATCAAGAAACAAGATCCAATAATATACTGTGTGCAGGAAGCACATTTAATTCAAAAGGAAACTCATAGACTGAAAGTTAAAGGATGGAAAACAATCTTCCATGCAACAGGAGCTGAGAAAAAATGAGGGGTGGCTATTCTATTTGCAGACAATGTGAACTTCAAAGCAAAAGTGGTCAATAGAGATAAAGGACACTACATATTTTTAGGGGAAAACTTCAAGAGGAAGAGATAGCAATCATAAATATCTATGCACCAAACATGGGAGCACACAACTATATAAGACAATTATTAATAGACATGGAAAATCATATAAGAGATAACACAATTGTAATGGGGGACCTTAATAACCCATTTCCAAAGAGATAGATTGACTAGACAAAAATTAGCAAAGAAATAACATATCTGAAACAAACCTGTGAATCCATGGACTTAGTAGATACTTTCACAGTGTTCCACCCAACATCACCAGAATACACATTTTTTAAGCTGCACATGGAATGTTCTTGAAAATAGACCATATATTAGCTCACACCACATGCTTAAGTAACTACAAAGGAATTGAAATTATCCCATGCATATTATCTGATCATAGTTCAAGGGCAATGAAAGTTAATGGCAAAAACTTGATAAACAAAAGGAAATTAAAAAACACCCTCCTAAGTGACCAATGGGTCTGTAATCAATGGGTCACAGATGAAACAATGGAAGAAATTAAACATCTACAATGAGATGAGAATGCAGATTAAACATATTGGAACTTATGGGACACAATGAAAGCAGTCCTAAGAGGAAAATTTATAATGGTGAATTCTCACATCAGGAAAACAGAATGAGCATAAATAAACCTAATGTTATGCCTCAAGCTTCTAGAAAAAGAAGAGCAAGACAAACCCAAAGTCCATACAAGGAGGAAATTACAAAGATTGAAGTAGATGTTAACACGATGGAGACCAAGAAAGCAATACAAAGAGTTAATGAATCAAAGAGTTGATTGTTTGAAATAATGAATAAAATTGATAAACCTTTATCCAACCTTATTCAAAAAAAGACTCAAATTCATGCATTGAGGAATGAAGAAGGTGAAATCACTACAGATTCTGTGAAAATTTAGAAGATCAAAACAAAACAATGAAAGCAATACAGGGTTTCAAAACAAGATAATTGGACATCCTCCATGGCTGCAATTATATGTCTTTGAAATAGCTATCCATGCCATCAAGTATAATAAAATCAAACAAAACAGAACAAAATGAAACTCGTCAGAACAATGAAGACAATATAAGTTTTAAATCATGAAAATAGATTGACAGTGCCCATTTCCTTCCCTTTTTAGATAATTCCTCCCCTTTGACTTTCCCAATATGTATTTTGCAATTTGGATCCCACTAACTCCTTTAGTTTGTTATACTAGGGAGACAACACAAAATTCACCCATGTGACTCTGAACCATTTCATCCATCAGTATGACCTCAAGTTGCCTCCATCCACCTACAAGAGCCTTAAGGTTATCTTCCTTTATAGCTGAGTAGGTTTCCACTACATAAAATACCATATCTTTCCTATCCATTCTGCAGTTGATGGGTAAGCTACCCCTGCGTTTTTCTGGCTCCGTCACATAGGGCATTGTTTTCTCTCCATTGACTTTCAGTCTATAAATTTTCTTTCTAATTAAATGTGTTTCTTGTATAGAGCATATTGATGGATTCTGTCTCCTGATCCACTGTGCCTTTGTTTCTTTCTATTGGTGCATTGAGGCCATCTACATTAATAGTTATGGCCCTCTTGCACTGTGTTGTCTCTGCCATGCTATTTTCCTGCCACTGGCTCCCTATTTTTCCTCTCCATTCAGTAGACTGCCCCCACTTGATGGTCCCCCTCTACCATTGTTCCTGAGACCATGGTCCTTTTTATCTCTCTCTAGAATGTCCTTTATTATTCTTGGGTTGGTTTGGTGGTCATGAATTCCTTGAGTTGTTCTTTGTCATGGAAGTATGTTGTTTCTCCATTAATTGTGAAGGAAAGTTTTGCAGGGTACATCAGTCTTGGTTGGAAGTTGTTTTCTTTCAGGACTTGCATTACTTCACTCCAGCCTCTTCTTGACTTGATGGTTGTGTTGAGAAGTCTGCCATGATTCTGATGGATTTTCCTTTATAGGTGATCTGTTTCTTTTCTCTAACAGCTTTTAATATTCTGTTCTTTTGTTGAATTTCTGAGATCTTGATTACTATGTGTGACTCCCAATCTCTTGCATGTTTACCTCTCCTGGACTTGTGCTGCTTGGGTTGGATGCTAGAGATTGCCTTTCCCTTCTTCATCTTGACATTTTCCTGGGTTCTTCCATACACGTGGGTAGTGGGGTTCCAGGCACTTCTGGCATTGGGTACAATTTCTCTGAAGGGAGACTGTTTGGTTTTTCTAGCCAGTGCTGGCTACACCTATCTGATGGTGGGCACCCATGCTCCTGGAATGAGCTGGGTACCAGCCCATAAGGGCCCTTGGAATTTGCATGGGGGCAGAGCCAGTCAGGGCCTGCAGACCTAAGCTGGTTAGGAACCTATGCAATGTTGTGTGGAACACGCACAGGAGCAAGACTCAGTCCAAGCAACTTCTGTGGGTCTGCCCCCAACCTGGAGCTGCTGGAAGAAGCTGGCAGCAGTCCTGACCCTGGGCTTATCCTGCCAGACTCCAAAATGGCTCCTGGCCAATCGCTGTCTCCTGCAGGAGGACTGAGTCCTTTGCACTCACCACCAGCCAGTGCAGACCTCCATGTCTGCCACTCTCCTCCACCACTGTGCCTCTCCACAGAGACCTCTGGGGGTGCCAGCCACCTCTATGACCATGCATCCCCAGGTTCCAACAGCTCCTCTCCCATGGTGAGTCCAGCTCCAAGCTAATGTGCTGCCAGCTACCACCTTCTTCTTCATTTAAGTTTTTCTTTTTACTCTCTCTGTGGGCTTCAGTTCACATTTTAGATTCTTCCTGGTTCCAGGGGACCCACTTCCTTCCTTCTTGTACTCCCCATGATGCTATATTCCAGCATCTGAGCTGTTTCTCTCAGAGAGTCTGTTAACTGCTTACTGTTCCACCTTCTTCCAGATTTTACTGTTTCTGATAGAATGGGCAGCTATTTTGAAGATAATGGGATGTACTGTGGTAAGCATTGTTGATTTCTTATTATCTTGTTTTGAAGTCCTTTAATGCTTTCATTCTTTTGTTTAGATTGATTTTATTCTGTTTCATCTTATTATGTGTAGTGGTATGGACAGCTATTTTTAAGAAAATGAGAGACATTATGAGAGCCATTGTTCATTTTCTGTTATCTTGGTTTGAAGTCCTGTAATGCTTTCATTGTTTTGTTTTAACTGGCTTTAGTCTCTTTTGTACCATTTGATTTTATTATGTGTGAAGGCATGGACAGCTATTTTGAAGAAAACAAGAGACATTATGATAGCCCTTGTTGATTTTCTGTTATCTTGTTTTGAAGTCCTATAATGCTTCCATTCATTTTTTTGGATTGGTTTTGTTTGGTTTTGCTTTGTTTGATTTTATTGTGTGTGATGGTATGCACAGCTACTTGGAAGAAAACAAGAGACATTATGGTAGCCATTGTTGTTTTCCTGTTGTCTTGTTTTGAAGTTCTGTATTGCTTTCATTGTTCTGTTCTGATTTGCTTTATTTTGTTTGGTTTTATTCTCTTTAAAATAAAAAAGTGGCATTTTAATACAATGCAGTGCTACTCAGCTATAAAGAAGAAGAACCTTGAGACATTTATAAGGGAATGGGTGCAATTTGAGACCATACTTATAAGTGAAATAAATCAAACTTACATGGGTAAACATCATATTGTCTCACCAGTGTAAGAAATGGAAAGAGGCCGGGTGTGGTGGCTCATGCCTATAATCCCAGCACTCAGGAGGCTGAGGCAGGAGGATCATTGCCAGTTCAAGACCAGCCTGGGCTACAAAATGAGCTCAAGGCCAGCCTGAACTGCATAGTGAGACCTTGTCTCAAAAAGACAAAAAATAAAATAAAATAAAATAAGATGTGGCAACATGTTTAAAAAAGAACTGAAAGAGTAAATAAGATGCAAAAGTTACAATAGATATAGTAAAAGGAAAACAAACTGCTCAAAGGGAAATTAGATTGTCCAATTAATTTTGCATGCTTGTATCTGGAAACCTGAACAACTATTTTGAAGATAACAACATGTAATATCAGAACCATTGTTGAGCCAGGCCTGGTGGCACATGCCTGTAATCCCAGCACTTGGGAGGCTTGTTGGATTGTTGGAAGGTGGATTGTTGGAAGTTTGAGACCAACCTGGGCTACAAAGTAAGCTTAAGGCCAGCCAGAACTACATAGCAAGACCCTGTCTCAAAAAGACAAAAAAAAATTGTTAAATTCCCCTTATCTTGGTTTGAAATTGTATATTGCTATGATTTTGCTGTTGTTATTTTTTGTTTGCTTCTTGATTTTTCTGTTTTTCTCTTTAAGGTAAAATAAAAAAGAAAGGAAACAAATGAGACTTGCATGTGTAAACATCATATTTCTCCCTAGTGTAAGAAGTTGAAAGAGTAAATAAACCCAAAATGTGCAATAGATATTGTGAAATGGGAAGAAACTGTTCAAAAGGAAAGAGAAACTGGGATTGGGGAAAGTAGAAAACAAGGAAGGAAAGATGAAAAATAAATAAATGAATAAAAAATATATATACAAAATAATAAGATAGTTGTACTACAACCATTTTGAAGAAAACAAGAGACTCTAGGGTAGCAATTGTTAATTTCCTGTCATTATGTTTTGAAGACCTGTATTGCTTGCATTGTTCTGTTCTGATCTGCTTTGTTGTGTTTTACTCTGTTTTGTTTTTATTCTCTTTAAAATAAAAAAAATAGTTGTACTACTAATTGCTGTTAAGTCATTGAAAAGTTAGTGCTTATATTGTTTGATCAATTTTTACATCTGTATCTTGTAATGTGAGCAACTACTTTGAAGATAACAATACACAGTGTGCTAATGTTACTCTCCTACAATCGTGTTTTGAAATTTTGTACCATTATTTTTATTGTTTATTTTCTTTCTTTCTTTCTTTCTTTCTGTCTTTCTTTCTTTCTTTGTTTCCTTGTTCCTTTTTCCTTCCTTCCTTTATTTTTTATTTTAAAGAGAATAGAAAAGAGCAAAACAAAACAGAATAGAGTCAAACATAATATAGCATTTCAAAACAGAACACTGCAAGCTATACAGGTTTTCAAAACATAACAACAGGAGATTAACAATGGTTACCCTAGTATCTCTTGCTTTCTTCAAAATGGTTGTTCATACATTTACAGATAATAAACTCAAACATAACAAAGTAATATAAAACCATATAAAACAAAAAAGCATTACAGGCCTTCAGTCCGACAACAAGAAACCAGCAATGGCTACTGTAATGTCCTATTTTTCAAAAGAGCTGCTCCTATCTTCTCACATATTGCCTTCAAATAGTAGGAAAGGGACTTAAACCAATCAAATCAAAGAATAAAAGCACCATTGGACTTCAGAACCTTTTCTCCATATTTATCAGAAATTTTGTATCTTATTGAGTCTTTTAGTTTCTTACACTAGGGAGATGATGCAGTGTTTACACATGTGAGTTTGGTTTATTTCACTGAGTATGGTCTCAAGTCACATCCATTTACCTATAAAAGCCTCAATGTGATCATTTTTTATATCTGAATAGTACTCCATTATATAAAAGTACCACGTGTTTTTTATTTTTTTTTAGTTTTTTTATTTTAAAGAGAATAGAACAAAACGAAACAAAACAAACAAAATAAAGCAAAAGAAAACAGAATAGACTCAAACACATTACAGCATTTCAAAAGAGAACACAGAAAGCTACACAGATCTTCAAACATAACAACAGGAGATTAACTATGGTTACCCCAGTGTCTCTTGCTTTCCTAAAAATGGTTGTTCATACATTTACAGACAATAAACTCAAACAAAAGAAAGCAATGCATAACCAGATAAAACAAAAGAGCACTACAGGTGATCACATTGGCCAACAAGAAACCAGCGATGGCTACTGTAGTGTCCCATTTTTCAAAAGAGCTGCTCCTATTTTCTCACATATTGCTATCAAATTGTAGGAAAGGGACTTAAACCAATCAAATCAAAGAATAAAAGCACAGTTGGACTTCAGAACCTTTTTTCCATATTTATCGAGAATTTTCTATCTTATTGAGTTTTTCAGTTTCTTACACTAGGGAGACAATGTGATGTTTACACATGTGTGTTTGGTTTATTTCACTTATGAGTATGGTCTCAAGTTGCATCCATTTACCTATAAAAGCCTTAATGTGATCATTCTTTATAGCTGAATAGTACTCCATTGTGTGAAAGTTTGGTGCATATATATTTAAGATTGTTGTTTCTTCCTCTTGGAGTTTTCCCCTAACCAGTATGTAGTGACCTTTTTTACCTCTTTTATACCATTATTTGTTTGATGTTCACATCATCTGCGAACAGAATAGCTACCCCTGCTATTTTTGGGTTCCTGTTGCATGGAGTATTGTTTTTCATCCTTTGACTTTCAGTCTATGAATTTCCTTTTGGGTTAGATGAGTTTCTTGTAGAGAGCATATGGTTGGATGTTGTTTCTTGATCCATTCTGCCAGTCTGTTTTGTTTGATTGGTGAATTGAGGACATTTACATTAATGGTTATAACTGATATATACTGGCTTGTTTTAGTCATGTTATCTTTCTGCAGTACTTTCTTCACCTTTTCCCTCTACTTGATTGTTTGCTGTGCTTGGTGTTCTGTTGCTGTTTTTGATGTCATAGCTATTTTCACGTCTGTCTAGAGTATCTTTCAGTATTTTTTGCAGGGTTGGTTTGGTGGTCATGAAGTTCTTCAGCTGCTTTTTGTCATAGGAATATCTTATTTCTCCATCAATTTTGAAGGATAGTTTTGCAGGGTACATCAGTCTGGGTTGGAAGTTGTTTTCCTTTAGAACTTGAAATACTTCATGCTCTTCTTGACTCCATTGTTTGTGTTGAGAAGTCTGCTGTAATTCTGATGGGCTTTCTCTCTATTGTGTAGATATGTTGAGTTCTCTGAGCAGAACTTATACTGAATTTGACATAGCTGTTGTACCTTTCCTGGCAAAAGAGTGGTCATAAGCCATTTCCTTCTATTCTTTTATATGGGACAATATGAAGCAACATGTAAGCTTGTTTCCACAGTTATTTCCACACAGCAGAAGCAGTTGTAAGGTTCAGTTATAATAGTCCTATGGAATTCTTTCTTTGGAAACACTCCACAAGTTGTCCCTGTTTCGTTGCACACAGCATACTCATCTCTCTGCAACCTGCCTTTCACAAAAGAAAATACAGAAAACAAACATGTAGTCTCATGTATAGAAAGAAGCACACACTCTCCCATGTGCAGATATGTTGATTTCTCTGAGCAGAACTTACACCAAAGGTGATGTAGCTGTTGGAAGTTTCATGACCAAAGAGTGGTAGTAAGCCTTTTCCTTCCATGCATTTCTATGGGGCAATGTGAAGCAACACATAAAGTTATTTCCACACTTATTTCCACCCATCAGAATAATTTGCAATTTTCAGTGATGCTTCTTCAATTGAGTTCATTCTTGGGAAACACGCCACGAGTTGTTGGGTGTTTCTTTGCACAGGGACTGCCTAGTTATCTCTGTGTAAACTTCCTTTCATGAAGGAAAACACAGAAAACAAACATATATCTCTCTCATATAGAAAGAAGCACACACTCCCCGTTGTGCAGATATGTTGAGTTCTCTGAGCAGAACCTATACTGAAGTTCACATAGCTATTGCAGAATTCCTTGGAAAAGTGTGGTAGTAAGCCATTTCCTTCCATTCATTCCTATGGGCCAATATGAAGCAATATATAATGTTATTTCCACACAGCAGAGTCATTTCTTATGTTCTGTTATACTTCTCCAATTGAGTTCATTCTTGAGAAACACACCAGAAATTTTGGGGTGTTTTGTTGCACTTGGACTGAATAGGCATCTCTGTGTAAACTGCCTTCCACTAAGGAAAATACAGAAAAGAAATGTGTAACTCTCACGTATAGAAAGAAGCATACACTCCCCGTTGTGCAGATATGTTGAGTTCTCTGAGCAGACTTACAATGAAATTGATATAGCTGTTGCAGATTTCCCAGCCAAAGCATGGCAGTAAGCCATTTCCTTCCATTTAATCCTACAGGCCAGTATGAAGCAACACTTAATGTTATTTTCACACAGATTTCCACACAGCAGAATCATTTCTAAGAATCAGTTATAGTTCTCCTATGGAGTTCTTTCTTGGCAAGCACCCCACAATTGTTGGGTTTTTAATTGCACAGGGACTGAAAAGTCACCTCTGTGCAAACTGCCTTTCACTAATGAATACATAGAAAAGAAACATGTAGATCTCATTTATAGAAAGAAGCACATGCTCCCCAGTGTCTAGAATGTTGAGTTCTCTGAACAGAAGTTATTCCAAAGTTGGTATTGCTGTTGCAGCTTTCTTGGCAAAAGAGTGGTGGTAAGCCTTTTCCTTCCATGCATTACTATGGGCCAATAGGAAGGAACACATAAAGTTCTTTCCACACTTATTTCTACACAGCAGAATCTTTTCTAATTTTCAGTGATACTTCTCCCATGAAGTTCTTTCTTGGGAAACACCCCATGAGTTGTGGTGTGTTTCTTTGCACACGGACTGAATAATCTTCTCTGTGCAAACTGCCTTTACTAGGGAATGTGCAGAAAGCAAACATGTTGTTCTTATGTATAGAAAGAAGTACAGTCTTTTTTGAGGTTTGCTGTTGCTGCTTGCAGCCGTCATGAATGGCTGCCCCTCAGCCTCGCCACCCTGTGTCCAAACCAGTTGAGTTTGAACTGAAATCTCTAAAATTTGCTGCATATTATATCCAGGGGCTTGTGCATGCTAGGCAAGCACTCTACCACTGAGCTACATCTTCAACACTTTTCATTTTCTTTATAGTGTCTTTTGTCCCATTGCTTTCACCATGTCTGAAGGTACCATGTCCCTGATAAGTGAGTCAAGTGCAAATACCTCTGCCCTGCAGAAAATCGTTGCAGACCTGAGCAATTTGATAGAAAATCTGGACACATGGGAGCTCTGTTTTGAAGGCAAGGAGGTGGACTATGATGTGTCTCCCAGTGATGCTAAGGCTCAGGAAGTGTGTATCCCTTTCTGTGCTATTTATAAAACTCAAGGATTTAAGGAGCCTAACATACAGATGTACCTCCCTAGCTGTCCAATAAAAGTGCAAGTTATGGGAGTGGAGCGTTTCACATCTACATCAAGAGTATCAAGAATCAATCTGTACACTATTGAATTAACACATGGGGAATTTAAATGGCAAGTTAAGAGGAAATTTAAGCACTTTCCAGAATTTCATAGAGAACTGCTCAAGTACAAATCCTTTATCCACATTCCCATTCCCACCAGAAGACACACATTTAGAAGAGAAAATGTAAAAGGAGAGGAGCCTCGAGAAATGCCCAGTTTGCCCAGTTCACATGAAAATAAAATTCAGGAAGAACAGTTCTTTGGAAGAAGGAAACAACTGGAAGATTACCTGACAAAGATGCAAAAATGCCCATGTATAGAAACTATCATGCCACAACAGAATTCCTTGATATAAGCCAGTTATCTTTCATCCGTGATTTGGGATGAAAGGGCCTAGAAGGTATGATCATGAAAAGATCCAGGGGACACAGAATACCAGGTTTGAATAGATGTGGTCAGGGGAGAGCCTGCTACAGATGGTCAAAAAGGTGGTTAATAGTGAAAGATTCCTTTTTATTATATATGAAACCAGACAGCGATGCTATTGCCTTCATCCTCTGGTAGATAAAGAATTTAGAATTAAGGTGGGAAAGAAAGAGACAGAAATGAAATATGGACTTTGAATTGATAATCTTTCAAGGACACTTATTTTAAAATGTGACAGCTACAGACATGCTCGGTGGTGGGAAGGAGCTATAGAAGAATTGATCCAGAACCATGGCACCAACTTCCTCAAGGATCATCTATTTGGATTGTATGCTGTATCCAGGACACACTTTAGCTAAATGGTATGTTAAAGCCAAAGGATATTTTGAAGATGGGGCAAATGCAATGGAAGAGGAAAAAGAAGAGATTTTTATCACAGATTGGTGGTTGAGGCCAGAAATCTTCCTTAAATGCCCTTTAGTTGAAGAAAATCATTGGAGGTTGGACTGCATTCTTATTTTTTTTTGCTTTCTTTCTATTTTAAAGAGAAAAGAACAAAATGAAACAAAACAAGAAAACAAAGCAAAACAAAACAGGACAGAGTAAAACATAATACAGCATTTCAGAACAGAACACTGAAAGCTATACAGGTATTCAAAGCATAACAACAGGAGATTAACAATGGTTACCCTAGTGTCTCTTGCTTTCTTCAAAATGGTTGTTCATACATTTACAGACTATAAACTCAAACGAAACAAAGTATAATAAAACAAGATAAAACAAAAGAGCATTACAGGCCTTCAAGTCGGTCAAGAAGAAACCAGCAATGTCTAACATAGTGTCAAATTTTTCAAAGGAGCTGTTCCTATCTTCTCACATATTGCAATCAAATAGTAGGAAAAGGACTTAAACCAATCATATTAAACAATAAAAGCACAATTGTACTTCAGAACCTTTTCTCCATATTTATCACGAATTTTGTATCTTATTGAGTCTTTTAGTTTCTTACACTAGGGAGACAATGTGGTGTTTACACATGTGTGTTTGGTTTATTTTACTTATGAGTATGGTATCAAGTCTCATCATTTACCTATAAAAGCCTCAATGTGATCATTTTTTATACCTGGATAGTACGCCATTGTATAAAAGTACACATCTTTTTAATCCATACCTCAATTGATGGGCATTTCGGTTGTTTCCAAGATTTGGCTATCACAAATTGTGCTGCTATAAACATGGCTGCACATATATCACTGTGGTATGATGATTTCACTTCTTCTGGGAATATGCCCAGAAGCAGAATAGCAGGATCAAATGAGACTTCCAATGCTAGCTTTTTGAGAAACCTCCAGACGGACCTCCACAGTAGTTGAACCAGTCTGCACTCCCACCAACAGTGGAGAAGCGTTCCTTTTCCCCCACAGTCTCTCCAGCATTTATGGTTGGTGGCTTTCTTGAGCCTGGCCATTCTTTCTGGAGTGAGATGAAATCTCAGAGTTGTTTTAATTTGCATTTCTCTAATGCCCGATGATACTGAACATTTTTTCTTTTTCTTTTATTTAAAAAAAATAGGACAAAACAATACAGAACAGAATGAAAAAAGCAAAAGAAAACAGTATAGAGTCAAACATAATATAGCATTTCAAAGGAGAACACTGCAAGCTATACAGGTTTTCAAAACATAACAACAGGAGATTAACAATGGCTTCCCTAGTGTCTCTTGCTTTCTTCAAAATGGTTGTTCTTACATTTACAGACAATAAACTCAAACAAAACAAAGTAGTATAAAACCAGATAAAAGAGAATAGCATTACAGGTCTTCAAGTTGGATAACAGGAAATGAGCAATGGCTACTATAGTGTCTCATTTTTCAAAAGAGCTGTTCCTATTTTCTTGCTTATTGCTTT
>RJWT010040710.1:0-12452 GCA_004365215.1 Cuniculus paca
ATTGACATGATATAATCTGAGATCTGTTGATGAGGACAGTTATTGAGTAAAATTTAGTTGGATTTGAAAATCTAATGATTTGGATGTATCAAAGGATTTTGATAAGGAATAGATATCTTATTAAACGAAAATTCAGGTGCATGCCTACCACTATTGGGACCCTCCCAAAGGTAGCCAGTATGAGCTGGGAGAAGAAGCAGCCAGCCCTGACCTCATGAAGCTGATGGCCACCATCAGTGACCTGTAGCCAACCTGGGCTGGGAGAACAAGCCAACCACACTTCAAAGAAGCTACACATGTCTGGAGAAGCCCACCTCACACACCACCACCTCACTGGGAACCTAGCTTAGGTAAAACCCAGGTGACTGGGCATTCCCCTACACTGTGGACAAGTAGTCAACATGGGAATTGCCTGGGGCCCCACAACTGGCTCATCTAGAGGAAACCAGGAAAACGTCAAGACAAAAGAGCAAAAGGCAATCTCTGACCTCCAGCCTACACAGGACAAGCTCAGAGAAATAGACAGGAAGAAATTGGAAGCCACCCATCTGAAATTTCTGGGATGATGTCAACTGAAGGAAAGAAACTACTTCATGAGGCTGTAAAAGAGATCATATCAGAAATAATATCTCAGACAAAAGAAGAAATGACAACATAATGAAAGAATTGCTGAGCATATGTAAAGAAGACATAGGTTAAAAAAAAGAGGAGCACAGGAAAATTATGGAAACCTTGAAAGAGCAATATAGGAGAGAATTGGAATGCATGAGATACTCAGGAAATTAAAAACTCCACTGAAAGCTGGAAAAACCACTTGAAAGAAACTGAAGACAGACTCTCAGACTTTGAAGACAGAATCATAGCTAGCAATTGAGAAAGGAAAGATCTCTAAGAAATAACAAGGAACTAAGAAATCACAATTCAATGGTTGCAAGACAATTGAAAGAAAAATAATTTAAGAATGATAGGTGGCAGTAAAAATGCAGGGGTCTGCACAAATGACATAAAAAGACTATTTGCAGAAGTAATAGCTGTAATAACTTCCTAAGAATGGGAAAAGGACGTGACATACAGATCAGCAAGGCATATTGAATTTGAACTAGCTATAACCAAAATAAATCTACACCCAGACATATGATAATCAAGATCCTAGAAATTCAGTACAAGAACAGAATATTAAAGGATGTTAGAGAGAGAGAAAAAAAAAACAGATCACCTATAAAGGAAAACCCATTAGAATCACCACAGACTTCTCAACACAAACCATCAAATCAAGAAGAGTTTGTAGTGAAGCATTTCAAGGTCTGAAAGAAAACAACTTCCAACCCAGATTGATGTACCCTGCAAAACCATCCTTCAAAATTAATGGAGGAACAAGATATTTCCATGACAAAGAACAACTGAAGGAATTCATGACCAGCAAACCAACCCTACAAAGAATACTGAAAGACATTGTAGAGAGAGATAAAAATGACCATAGTTCCAGGAACAGTGGTAGAGGGAGATTGCCAGATTGGAGCAGGCAATTGAATGGAGGAGAAAAGTAAGGAGCCAATGACAGGAAAATAGCAGGGCAGAGATGAACCAGTGCATGTTGACTGTAACCATTAATGTAGATGGCCTCAATTCACCAATAAAAAGAAACACAGGCAGAGTGGATCAAAAAAGAATATCCATCAATATGCAGTATACAAGAAACACTTAACTCAAAAGGAATTTCAAAGATTGAAAGTCAAAGGAGAGAAAACAATGGTCCATGCTACAGGGAACCAGAAAAAAGCAGGGATAGTTTGCCCATCAACCACAGAATGGATAAGAAAGATACAGCATTTTTATAAAATGAAAAGCTACTCAGCTATTAAGAAGGATAATCATTGGGCTCTTATAGGCAAATGGATGCAACTTGAGATCATGCTCATGGATGAAATGGTTTGGACTCTAATGGATGAACATCATGTTGTCTCCCTACTATAAAAAACTGAAGGAATTACAGGGATCCAAAATGTACAATAGATATTGTGAAAGTGAAAGGGGTGGAAATGTCTAAAAAGGGAAGGTGGTAGCCATTGTTAATTTCCCATTATATTGTTTTGAATCCCTGAATAGTTTTCATTGTTCTGCCTTGTTTGGTTTTATATGTTTTGTTTTGTTTGATTTTATTATATCTGATGGTAAGGTCAGATATTTCAAAGATAACAAGATATATTAAGGTAGCCATTGTGGATTTCCTATTATCTTGTTATGGAGCCCTGTATTGTTTTCATTGCTTTGTTTTGATTGATTTTATACTGTTTTCTTTTGTTCGATTTTATTATATCTATGGTATAGGCTGCTACTTTAAAGATAACAAGAGGCATTATGGTAGCCATTGTTCATTTTGTATTATTTTGTTTTGAAGTCTTGTATTACATGCATTGTTTTGTTTTGATTGGCTCTATTCTGTTTTATTTTGTTTGACT
Source organism: Cuniculus paca (assembly GCA_004365215.1). Taxonomy (NCBI): domain Eukaryota; kingdom Metazoa; phylum Chordata; class Mammalia; order Rodentia; family Cuniculidae; genus Cuniculus; species Cuniculus paca. The sequence goes on from RJWT010040710.1 coordinate 2,460, forward strand.
TTATTCCCTTTAAAATAAAAGAAGAAAGAAAACTTTTTTATTATAGTAATTGTTTAAAAAGTGAAATGAAAAGTATAAATTAAGAAGAAGATAAAGTAAAATTGTCAGAAACTATAGGATTCTTGATAAAACATTAATTTTCTTGTGAAATAGCAGTATTTGACTAAAATAGTGTTTTAATAAAATGCTTCAATTAAAATTCTTTTAAATATTGATACTAATGTATTTTATTATAACCTGCGTGATTCATGTGCTCCTTGCTGTGCTTCTTTCCTTCTTCCCAAATACCTACAGTTTAAAAGGCCAGGTATCAATATGATGCCATCCATTTCCTCTCTTTGTGGAAGTTATCTCTGATTTTTAATTTTCTTACCATCATTTCTTGAAGCAGGTCATTTCTGGTTCTTTTTTAGCTTTCCTAACATAACACTTTTACTAACTATTCTTGATTTCAAATTATGGCTAGATTTTCATTATAGCATCTTAGTCTCATGATGCCATATAGCAGATATCCTGAGCTTGCTTCTGACTTGAGGAGAATTCAGTTCTTCTCTTTTATTCAAGAGTATTTGTGATAGTTTACATTAATTGTGAGCTTGATTAATTTTGAGTCAAGCCAGGGGATTAATGAAACAAACTTTTATATACACTAGGTGAATCATGGAGGCATGATTTTGAATACTGTCTGGTCCCCATGCCTCTTTCTCTCTGGAGCTGTTTCCCCACTCTGCTTCTTGGAGTCCATGAGCTAAACATTTTTGCTCTGCCATGTTTTACTTGCATTTCTCTGCCTTGGACCAGCCATTCGTGGACTGAATTCCATGAAACCACAAGCTAAATCAAACTTCCTCTTTTAAATTGTAGGTGTCATGTATTGTGTTCCAGCAACAGGAAAGTTGACTAATACAATATCATTCCACCAATTTTCCTTTTTTCGTCCTGTACTATCATTTTAGTCACTACTGTTGAATAATTCTAAAACTACAGAAACTGTTCTCTTTTATTGACAGCAACACAGCCAGGCCAATAATAAAACTTCTGATATTTTATCATTCCTGCACCTCCTTATTTCGTTCTCTGCTCCCCATTTCTAGGAATAATCTTGTAAAAAATTCCTATTCTCCTAGTAAATCCTATTTTCCTCTCAATTTAAATCCTTATAGTACTGCCACTTTACCATTCTTGTTTTTGTAAAGATCAACAGTAACTTTCATGTTGATAAATCTAATTCAGTTTTTAGATCTTATATAATCTGACTTACCAGCATTAGATAGAAATGATTGCTTCATTCATGATGCACTTTCTCCATTTGGTGTGTATGATATCACTGTCAATTTTTCTTCTGTCTTGTGACTTGCTCTTTATGGCCTGCATTGTTGAAGTCCACACATCACCCTGATTTCTAACATTGGACCATACAAGTTCAGTTTAAAGTCTCCTGTTAACTAAATTCATTTTTATTTAAAACATCCAATTTTATAACTTTAATTACTATTTATTGATAATATTTCTTAAACTTGCCTACAATTTAAATTCTATTATGAACTCCAAACTCATATTGGAGTTCATAGTAGAATTGCACACCTATATTTGAAAACTTAATAGACATCTTAAAGTACACATATCCTAATTAAACCCCTAGTTTTTCTCCCATATCTTCTTCATTCAGAACTTTTCTTGCCTCAGGTAATTGGCGGTTATCAGTGCAGTATATCAACCTGAAAATATTGGACTTTTCTCCTTATCTTCACATTTCATGTCCAGTATATCCCCAAATCTTCAAGATATAACTTTCAAAATATAATTGGAATTTGACAGCTACTCATCACTATTGTGCTGGTTCAATCATCATTATAAATATTCTATCAATAAGATATGGCTCAGTTGTGTTCAACCTATGGCATGTGGCTGGACTTGCTTGTGTTGTAAGAAAAAATTTTAAAGATAATTTTGTTACTTATACACATTAGCTATATTGTAGATCTTATATGTAGCAAAGCAATTCCTTTTCAGCCAATATTGCTTAGAAATTATAGACACCTTATTTCTTTTCTTTTTTTTTTTTACTGGTTAATATATTGTGTATTATCATCAATGTAATTGTTCAGATTACAAGATATAGACATGAAAAATGATCAATAAAACAATGAAAGCACAAACTGTTCTTTTTGATGAACTAACAGAGATTAGTAGTATAGTTATCTATCATATATATATGAAAATATATAGTAACTTCAATGAATCTTTTATTGTAATAATTTTTTAAAATTTAAACTTTCACCACATTTCATTACACCTCATACCTCTGACAATAATAAGTTCTGATTTTTCCTTCTTATCCCTTTCCTTTCCTGGCTCTAAATGCAAAACATACAAGATTAGCAGAAGGCATGGAAAGGATTTTCCTACCAACTTGAATGTGTGAGTGGAAGTGCTATTCAAGTATTAAAATATAAAAGTTGTTACTATACCACAAGGGAGGAGCAGTGGCTAAAGTAAATGTCAATAAAGTTCATATCAAAATATATTTCCTAAAGTGCAAAATTTCCTGAAAGGCACTAGAAAGATCCATTGGCAGATCATTTTGTGAAGAGAAACCAAAATGTAAATGAAGCCTATCTTTCTGCCATGAAAAATTAACAATACAGATATCTTTCAGTTTACTTGTTTGATAAAAAAGAAAAACAGAAACTGATTAAATACTTATTTACTTATTATAAATTACCATGTTTGGTACTTTAAAAAGAATCAACTTAAAATAAATGCTTTCTCTTGTGTGTGCTATAGTATAGCTACAGTAAATATGCTATACACCTTTATTACTAATGTATATGCTGATGATCTGGCATCTTCTTATTTCTAAGAAGTTTTGAAAAATAAATTGGTCTAGTAATTTTTTGACTAGTGATTTGTGGTCTGGTTTTTTAATGAAATTTCCATTAATTGCTCCCTTTGAAATACTACAACCCTATGAATAGACTTGTTCATTAACTATCCAGTTTATCCCAAGATAAACTGGCATAAAGTCAATAATTGCTTAAATAATTATATCACTGAGTAGACACCTTATTTCTATACTTATCCAAATATATGATTTCATTTCCAAATAACTAGTTATCATTAAAAAATTTGTACATAACATTTTCCTGCTCAAAATCTTGTAGCAGGATGCCATTTATTCCAGAAATTCATGTGAAGACTTCCAAACTTTTCCAAAACAATGGCATAAATGCTTTCATTCTAAAGTATTTTTAGTTACTGTTCCCTTTGCCTAGAATGCTCAGCTCTGCTTTTATTTTTGCTCAAATATTATATTATATTCAAATTTTGGGGAATCGCCTGTTTTAAAATGGAAATCCTTTGTCCCTATACTGTACTACCTTTCCTTTTTACATCTTAAACGTGCATTACATTTATCATCATTCAACATACTACACATTTTACTTATTTTTCTGTTTATTATCTGTCATCTTGAAAATAGAATATAAGCAATTATATTAGTTTCCTAAGGTTGCTTTAAGAAATTCCACAAACTCTGTTGCTTAATTACTATTTCTAGAGATCAGAAGTCTAAAGGTGCCAGGAAGGTTATGCATCTTCAAAAATCATCTTTCCTGTTGCTGGACATAATCCCTGCCACCCAAAACTTAAAGGAGGAAAGGTTTAACTGGCTCATGTTTTCCATCCATAATTGGCAGGCTTCAAGGGTGAAACATCATGTGGAGAAGATGCAGAGACCTACATTTGTCAGTTCATGGTGTCTAGGAAGCAGAGCAGAGGAACAGTGTTGAAGAACAATGAAAGACCATGTGTATTCTCCTAGGCCATGACCCTGTGACCCATCTGGACACACCCAGGAGCATGCTCTACTAATCTGCTAGGTATTTCATAATCAGTGAAGTTTATGTATCAGGATTAATGGTAATAGTCCTATAAGAGAATTTTTTCTTGCTTTTTCTACCTTCTAGTGGCTCCAGGTATTCTTTGGTTTGTAACTGTATAACTCCAATCACTGTCTCCATCATCACACGAACTTCATCTCTCTTCTCTGTTATCCCTTCTGTCTTTTATTTGTAGACACAGCCTCTCTATGTCATTAAATTGCCCAGGCTGTTTTTTTTAAAGATAAATATTTTTTCATTTTATTTGAAATAATATACAAGGATACAGTGTGCAAAATTGAGGGATAACATCATGAAGTGTAATGAAATCAATTTTACAGCTGTGATTCCTAACCAGAACACCACTTGGTAAGTACACTGAGAAGCCATGATTGTAGCTCATAGCAAAAGCAGCCATGTCACCAAGGAATTTGATCTAATTTCAGACAGTTGGAATAAAAGTAAAGAGCAAGCATTGCCATGCAGTAAGTGCTAATACTGCCCCCACCATAAAGATATGATGACAAAATATATTCAGGATATGTGGTTGAGGAGACAAAGGACACAAAGTTAAAAAATACAAGAGTGTCGACTGTTACTAGCACCACTGCAGTGACTATTAACTGACTTTACCTCGACCCGGGCTGGTATCCACTGGAAATAATGAACTAGAACTGCCATTGCTGGTTCTGAACTTGTGATCCTCTTGCCTTGGGCTCTCAGAGTGCTAAGAATCTCCAATGAGCTCCATTATGCCTGATTTCTTCTGTTTTTATAAGAATATTTTTCATTGAATGTATGGTTCTCCTACATGACCTAAAATAATTTCATCTCCATTTAATTATACTTGGAAAGAGACTTGTTTTGAAGTAAGGTCACATTCACAGGTAATAAAGGTGAGTATGGGAGTACATCTTTTTGGAGGACTCCTATTCAACCCACAACAACTGTATTCTTAACATTCACCATAATATGTGGCACCATGAACCTTGCTCCACAAATATTTTTTGGATAAATGATTTTCTTGAGACTACAGACCAGAATTTAGCAAGTGATTTTTCTGTAAAGGTTCATATAGTAAATATTTTATAATTTGCATGTTTAAGATTCTGTCACTTCTCAATTTTGTTAGAAAATTAGCCATAGCTAATATCCAATTCACCATAGCTAATATACTAATGAATGAACATAGCTATTGTTTAATAAACTTTTTGTTTTATTATTTTTTTGAGACAAGGTCTTACTTTGTAGCTCAGGCTGATCTTGAATTCACTATGTTGTCCAGGCTGGTCTCCAATTTGTGGTGATCCTCTTGCCTCAGACTCCTGAGTGCTGAGACTACAGCTGTGCACCACCACACCCATCTGTCCAGTAACTTTATTTATGGACTCTGAGATTTTAATTCTCATTTGGCTTAAAATAATATTCTTCTTTTGACATTTTCAACCATTTAAAAATTACAAAAAAATTTCTCAGCTCATAGTCTGCCAAAAAATAGGAAATGGACAATATTTGGCTTCTGATTTATAGTTTGCTGCTGTAGTACACTGTTACTTAACAGGCTTTCACAGAGTACTAGTTGTTTAAAATGTGTAGAACTGTTCATTTAAAAGTAATGTGGTTGTGAACTTATTGTTATAGATATCAGGAAAGCCAGATTTCTCTGGGCATTTAGAATGCATGTTTCAAAAGAATAGTTTATGCTATTTTTGTAATAGATTATTTCTGAAATGTAATTTTTTTGTACCAGAAATCAAACGCAGGGCCTTGTATTTGCCAGGCAGTTTCTGTGCTGCTGAGCTATATCTTCAGGCCCTTAATAAGTCATTTCTAAATTGATTTTTGTTTGTTTTTCAGAGAATTCTTGAAGACACTTACTTCTGAGTAATAAACATTGCTGATGTGGAAATATTTTTTTTAACATATTATGTTTAGTTTAAGGGTGTAGGCAGTAGACAGTGATAAGATCCTGTGACAAAGGAAAGGACAAGAGGAAACAACTCATAGAAACCGTGCCCTGCTGTTCACTGAGCATTGCCCAAGCAAGACCAATGCCACATGAAAATTGCACAGACACAAAGCTATGAATAGATTACAGTAGAGCACAGGTGCATTTCATGATGAGGTCATATTTGGATATAAGATTAAGACTAAGGCAACTATGATAGTATTTATGATAATTATGAAGAAGAAAAGAGGTAATCATTTAACTTAAGAATTGAACAGAAAGGTGAAAAATAGTTTTTAAATGAATACACATAGATATGTTTAGTGACTCTAGAACAAACACAGCTAAAAAATGATATAAAAGCTTAGGAAAAGAATGGAAACCATGAATTCCCAACATAGGAAAAAATAAAATCTATGAAACAGATTCAAAGAGATATCCATGAGATTAAAATTTTCATTGAGAGTTTATGCAGTAGAACAAGCCAATAAGAGAACAAACTATCAGAATATCAGCTATAGAAGACATGATTGTAGTTAGCAATCATGAAAAGAAAGATTTCCTAAAACCAGCAAGGACAAATGAAAAATCAACCCAACACTAGATAGATGATGCAAAGAATAATAAGATCGATCGGAGTGAATGAAAAAGCAGGTGATAGTGAGAATGACTTAAAAAGCTTATTTACAGAAGTAATGGCAGAGAACTCCCCACAAACAAATAATTTAACTTACAAACAAAGGAGGCATATAGAACTTCAATTAGCCATGTTTTTAAAAAGACTGTACAACAAGGCATACAATAGTCATGATCCCAGAAATTGAACAAAAGAATAGAATATTAAAATCTGTTACAGGAAAAAATCCAAATTATCTATGAAGAAAAGCCCATCAGAATCACAGCAGAGTTCTCAACACATGCCCTCAAGTCAGGGAGAAGTTGGAGTAAAATATTTCAAAAGAAAACAAGCTCCAACACAGATTGATATACCCCACAAATCTATCTTTCAAAATAGGTAGAGAAATAAGAGGCTTCTGTGACAAAGAATACCTGAGGAAAATGATGACCACCAAACTTATACTTTAAAATTTTCTGAAGCACATTCTAGAAAGAGAAAAGAAGATCTACAACTCCATGAACCCTATTATAGTCAGGGGTCACAAGGAGAACAATTACATACAGGACACATAACATAGTATTATTTATAATGGTAACCCAAGGAGTCAAATACAATGAAAGTGCAGGAAATCTGTCCACAACACTAAAGACCTAGAAAATGTACCTGAGGGCCTGGATCCCATGGCAATAACCTGCATGAGTTCAACTGAAAACCTAGAGCCCACAACAATGACTCACTCAAGTCTACTTCATGGATCTGCACTGGGAAGGTCCAAAGGTCAGCAGTGGAAGCTAGAAAATCTATACCAGCAGGATGAAGGATCTGTGCCAGTAGACTGAGTGTTCTACAGTGGAACTATTAAGCAATGCTCAAAATAAGAACCAGAGCTCCCCCAGAAAAGTACCACAGCCATCCTCAGTGAAAATGAGGTCCAAAACTCCTCCAATGATGAGAACAGCCAAGTTCATATCAGGAGGCCAGCATGACAAGCTTTTCCTGGAGATTGAAAGACACACATCTTCCCCTCTGAATCCAAGAAGCGATGTTCAAAGTAAGGATCAAAGCTCCCCAACATGAACCACAGCCATTCTCAGCAACAAAGTCCTGAGCTCCACCGATGATAATAGCCAAATTCATATTAGGGGACCAGCATGACAAGCTCCTCCAGGAGAACCTATGGCTCCAAACAACACTTAAGAGAACTCACAATGCTACTTTCCTCTTCAGTTCTCCTTTTTATGCTGGCAGCTGTGCTCTGGTGGGCAATCCACACTCGGCACCATGCTGATTCAGTTCAGCTCTTGAGTAAGTTGACCACCAGTTACCAATCCACTACCACCTCCAACAGAATGAGTCCACCAGGCAAAGCAAACAATTAAACAGAAGGTGAAAAAGGGAACAAACAACAGGAAAATAACATAAGAAGAATAGCTCAATACATATGAGGTATAGCCATCAATGTTAATGTTCTCATTTCACCAATCAAAAGAAAGACCGAATCAGGAATGAATCAAGAATCATGATCCAACAATGCGACACATTCAGGAAGCACATTTAATTCAAAAAGAAATTCATAGCCTGAGAGTCAAAGGATGGAAAGCAATACTCCATTTGAAAGAAACCTGGAAAAAAAGCAAAGTGGATTTCAAGGCAAGATTGGTTGAGAGAGACAAAAAAAAGTTCACTACAGCCTTGTAAAATAATCCAAGAGAAAGATATAACAATCATATTTGCACCAAATATCAGTGCACTCAAATGTATAAAACAAATATTAACGGATATGAACAATCAAATAAGCACTAACACAATTGCAATGGGTGACCTCAATACTCCCTTGTCACAAATAGATCAACAGACAAAATTCAGCAAATAAATATAAAAATTGAAACAAGTTCTTGAAAAAGTGAACTTTGTAGATGTTAAGAAAGTGTTCTACTGTATGATATCAAAATACACATTCATCTCAGCTGCACATGGTATGTTCTCCAAAATCAACTACATGACTCATAGAAGATGTTTAAATAAATACAAAGGAATTGAAATTATCCCATGCTCATTATCAGAACAGAGTGCCATAAAACTGGAAATCAATGGCAAAAGAAACCATAACAACTTCATAAACACATGGAAATTAATGCTTTCTTGAATAACCAATGGAACACATATGAAATTACAGAAGAAATTGCAGTTTCTACTATTAAACAATGATGCAATACAGCACACCAGAACTTACGGTATGTAATAAAGCAGTCCTATGAAGGAAATTTATAGCAGTGAATTCCCATATAGGAAAAACAGAGTGAGCTCAAATAACCAAATGTTGAACTTCAAACTTCTAGGAAAAGAAGAGCAAGTCAAGTCCAAAGTTCATACATGAGGGTAACTTATAAAGATCAGAGCAGAAATTAATGCAATGGAGACTATGAAAATGATACAATGAATCAATGAATTGAAGAATTGGTTCTTTGAACAATTAAATAAAATTGCCAAGCTGTTAGGCAACCTTATTTTAAAAAATGGAAAGAAAATACTCAAATCCATGCAATTAGGAATAGAAAGGTTGAAATCTCAACAGATTCTGTATTTTAGATTTTTGGCCTGTTGTTCTCATTTTTTATTTCTCACTCTCCCCTTTTTAGCCGCTGTGTATATCTGCGGTATTTACATGTATTGTACTTTTGCCTACGTTTTTTATTAAACCATATTTGTAGGTAATATGTTTTTAAAAGTTCTGTTTGTAATTATTTCTACATAGTATTTGGAATAAATATTTCAGTGATCATATAGTGGTGGCAAATTGAACATTTTCTGGCTGGGTCCAGGATTCTTACACTGATGAAGCTATTTATTTTTGCTCAAAATAAAGTTAAATACTTATAATAATGAAGAACTTGCTCCATAAAAGTAAGTCTTGAATGCCTGCTGATTTTTTCCACCCTGTCTATTTGTTAAGACAACAAAAAGGAGGGATTAACTAAGTTAATGATTATAAACTATTTTTGTTCCAATGCAGGCTGAAAATGTTTGGATTCTGGTTCCCTTAGGTATCCTACAAGTTTGTGTTTGATCAGTGAAAAAGATGCTGCTCTAACCTATTTCAAGCAGGAAGGGATGTAAAAGAGGTATTAGAGATATAAAACTGTCAGAAGCCGGAAAGAATTAAAATCATAGATGCCAATATTGGATTACTGTCAAATATATTTGCCAGATAAGTCAAACAGTACTGTTCAGGAAATAACAGATTACAAAATCAATGGAGAAATACCTCTGGTCATCTCAGCTATCTGTAGACCTGAAGTGAGTGTTTTCTAGGACAGAAATCTCTTTCATGATGAAGTACTAAAGTTCACAAACCTGTCCAATTCTTGGAACAATAATACCCCAATGGTTCTACTTCTTCTCTTTTCCTGTTTGACACATGGAAATGAAACCATACTCCTGCTGATCCAGGAGAATTCAGTTTCCAGTCTTCCAGCATTTGAAACTTGAGGGCATTCTTAGAGAAACAAGAATAAGACTAACTGCCAACATGTTGAATTTGCTAA
>RJWT010040711.1:0-12451 GCA_004365215.1 Cuniculus paca
TAGTTTTCTATGGACTTGGGAATGTCATGAAAGGGAAATGTAAATTTTCCTTGGGCTCAGAGTGAGGGGCAAAAGGTAGCTGAAAGTTTATCCCAACCAACCCCGAGAGGCCTCTTGGTAAAATGAAAGAAATACATCAAAGTAAAATACTGAGCTATTTATTAGACGTAAGACTAAGGCAGCTGTATCTGTGTGGGAGCAGCTATGCTGAGTCTCCACACCGCAGTCAGTTGTGCCTCCCCCAGAACCACCAATGAGCTCCTCCTGTGCCAACTGGAAAAAAGAAAACTCACAAGGACAATAGCTATCAAAGTTCGAGAGAGACTTAAAGGAGGTCTTCAGTCTCCAACACCTGGCTGAGGTCATTGCTTTATAATCAGAAGAAAGAGAGGAGGGGAAAGAGTCAGATAAAGACCTTTGAAGGGACTGATTTAGAAATCGTTTGGAAGCTCAGAATCAACTACACTGACTTACTTATTGGTGATATGTTGGATGAAAATACAAGTCAGGCTAAAGTTATTGAAACAAAGTTCTATTCTCAGTCTGTGCCTAATTGGGCTCTCCTAACTGTGAAATGAGACAGCCTCTGAAGAATACAGAGTCTTACTTAGTTTTTTCTCTGGTGACAGAAGGAAGAAAGCAGGAAGGGATAGAACAGGTAGGTTCTGGTTTTTTCTATATGATTTTCTTCTTCCTCTTTCTTCCTTGATCACAACAGCAAAGAGGCAAAGACAAAACACTTAAACTTTTTGTGATTTCTGGGTGTTTTTTTTTTCCATGTGAATAAAAATGCTTCTATTACATACATTCCCTTCCCCATAACTTTCTAAATATTAAAAGTACTTGCATCAACTTATTTAAATGTTATACATTCACTACCCTTAAATTCCTAGTAATTTAAGAAGTCTCTGGCAGAATCCAGATTCTGCAAGGAAACATGCTTCTCTTTTTCTGAATATATAAGTGGGATAAAATCATTTACAAAAAAACGAACATATGAAATGGCAGCATTCTTCCCTTATGAAATGGAGGAGCTGTCAATTCCAGGATCCCATATTTAAAAGAATATTCACATTGCACCAATATAAAAATGAAGCATCTTGACAGCTCCTCAAGGTTAATGGTGCAGAACCACCTGTATTTAACATCCTGGCTTCTACTCCATTAACACGCCTAACTCCGTTTTCTTTATCTGCCAGGGAGAAATGGAATGAAAATCAATAGCCTACCCCAAAAGCACTGATGAGATTTTATCCTTTCTCAAATCGCAAAGGAATGTCAGATCACTTTATGACAAGATTTCTCTTAACAAATTGCAGGTTGCCACCATATAAAGCGATGTCGTGTGAAATCAAGAGTTGAAAACGGTTGCCACCTCATTATTTTTTCCACCCTGCAGCGTATATTTTATGTTTGCATTAGAGCATTCAGATGCCAAAGAGGTAAGTACTTTACCAAGCCTAAGACAGAAGTCTGTGGAGGTGCTTGTTAATAGATTCAATACATTTCCTTGTGTTGTAAATCTCAGCTTTCATATCTTTCCAAAAAGTTCCTCCCACTATCTTGGCAGTGGATGAAATTGCCAGGAGGCCTGTTTACAATCTCACCCCCCACTCTCCCTCAAGCCCTGACTCTGGTCCAGCCTTGCTGTAGCACAGGCCACAGAATGGAATTCCCTCCTTCACTACACACTGTGAAAACTGATCACTCACACTTAAAGAAATGAGTACAGAAGTGGCTGCTTCTGCTGTAAGAATGGGGTGGTAGATTGTCTTTTAGCCATCCATGGTTATTTTTACTCCAGCTACCTACTTGAACCTCATCTTTTATTTGCCTGAGCTGCCCTAGCTGCCTAGCTGTCCCAGCTCATGACCAGTCTGACTCTTGATCCTTGCAGAAAACCTCCCCAGAGATGACAGCCAAACCAGTCCTTCACTGTGACATCTTCACCCATTAAAGTCACATCTTCAGCAGAAGGTGTCTTGTTTTTCATTTATGTCCTTCATCTGTTCAAGCTGTAGTTAGAAACAATTTCTTATTAAGAGAAACAAGGAAATATATGAGGCTTTATGCGATTGTCTTTGTCAAAACTCATCTCTGCTATCCATGTGTGACAACAGCCTCAATGTGTAAACTAATGAACTAGCTGTATTCTAATAAAACTTTACACACAACTGAAATTTGACACTTGATTTTTAGCACCCTAACCATCAAATGTTACAAGATTCTGCTCTTCTTCCAATTTTTAAAAAATTATTTTTAAAAAATATGTTTTTAGAGAAGCAATCCTTAGTTTATGAATTGTATGAAAACACACAGTGAGCTAAAGTGAATCCATGGGACATTTTAGCTGACTTCTGTGTTAAAGATTACAAATCTTCTCCCATAGTTGAAACAGTTATTCAGAAATTAAATTCTTTGTTCATGAATTTAAAAATAAAAAAAAATTTTTTTAAATGTGTTATGCACATGTATCAACTCCCCACGAGGAATAAAAACATTGTGTACTGCAAATATGTACTCATAAAAATTAAAAAGATAAAAAAGGAATGATGTAATGATGAATTGAATAATAAAATGAAAGGACAAATGAAGATATGAAGGAACAAAATACTGTATTGGTCATCTTTGTGTTAATACAATGCAGTATTTGAGACAAGTAACTTTATAATGAGGAAAGGTTTACTTAGCTTATAGTTTAGAGGTTTTGAAGGTCCAAGATCAGCAGTTCCCATTAGTTCAGCTTCTGAGTTCCAGATGGCAATGGTGGAAGCACATGTTGGAGTAAGTGATCAAATTGCAAACACAAATAGAGAGAAAACAGGTTCTCATAGTCCTTTATGACCTAAGAAGCTCTTACTAGGCCCCACCCCATAAGTCCCACTATCAAAAACTTAGGAACTGGGCTTTTTACATATGAACCTTTGGAGTGTACCCACTCAAACTGTAGCAAATCCCTATGAAAAATATTTGATCCCTAACGTCTTTAAACATCTTTATTTTTCACTGTGGTTCAAGTTCCATCTCTGGGTTCCCCTTCATCTAATCTTCACTTCCATTTTTCATTCATGAACTGAACAATCTGAACACTTATTGAAAACCTACTAGTAGATGGCTGGGCCAGCTGCTGGGCCTGAGGGTAAAACAGTGGATAAGACAAACTTAACCTCAGGAACCTCAAGCCCAAACAGAAACTTTAAGAAGTGATCAGGAATTATATTACTGTGGAAATGCCTATGAAATAGTTCAGGGTATGCTAAGATCACACAAGGAACCCCAGAGTATACACAGAGTGTAGACAGAATCAGGCTTCACAAGGAGTTAGGGAGATCGAGGCGAATGGTCCAGAGGGACGTGAATGACTTCTACCTTGCTTTTTGATCAAACAAAGCCCATACAAGCAAGCAGGGAAATTCTTAGATGCTCAACAGAATGGAGTTCTAATGACACGCTCCAAAATTCATATGTTGGAATCCTAACCCTCAGTGTAATGGTACTAGAAGGTGAGAACCCTTGAGAAGTGATTGAGTCATGAGACGGTGCCCTCGTGAATGAGATTAGTGCTCTTATAAACAGACAGAGAGGTGATTTTTTCTCCGATACGTGAGAATAGAAGAAAAAGGAGCTGTGCGCAAACCAGAATAAAAGTGCACTACAGACACTGCATGTACCTTGATCTTGAATTTCCAAACTTCCAAAGCTGTGATATTTGTTGTTTATGCCACCCTCTCTGTGGTATTCTATTAGAGCAGCTTGAACTAGGATGAGGCTCAAACAGCTCTCTCTGAAGTTCTTGTGGAAGCCTTTTATTCACTAATTCACATACTCACTGGTTATAAGTCCCATGAAGAATTCAAGATAAATTTTAATCTTAAAACACATGTAAAATATTTTCTCCAAAGAAAACCTAAGCCTCAGATGCCATGTGTTTTAATGAAAGATACAGAAAGTTTCTCAAAAATGAACGTTTCATGTGTGACCCTTAGATAAAAGCTAGGGAAATAGCATTAAATCTTAATGTAGGTGAAGCTTTTCTGGAGGAGACTAAGATAATATGGACCAGACAGATAGTTTTCTGAAGAGCCAATTCAATACTGGGCCTGAGCTCAAAGAATGCAGATGAATGAATGTTTAACATGAACCTTCAATGGTCTCTTACACACATCAAATGTCTCCAGCCAGCTTCTGGCAAGTGCTGAATTGTAGCAATTCATGATGGCTTTCCCTGATGAGTTCCTGAAGTGTCAGTGGATCCTGCTTTAATCATTGAAAGGCAAAGGCAGCCTTCCAGAGAGGTGGAATATGCTGTGCATAGTGTGATATGAGAGGCAGGAAAATTCACTACCCAAAAACATCTGCATAATCCAGGTGCCACGAGGCAGCGAGCCCACCATTAGAGTGAATCTCATCGCATCACTGTCCTGCTCAGCTTTCTTCAGGGACTCCCCATCAACTTCTAAATAAAATCCACACCCCTTGGAGTGATATAAAGGAATCTCCACAGAAAAAAATTGAGTTAGGTCTCTACCTCATGCTTCAAAACAAAATAACTTCCAGATGGGTTGAAGAGTTAAGCGTAAGAAATAAAACCTAAAAGACTCTGAACACATATATATATATATATATATATATATATATATATATATATTCTAGGGATTGGAAAGGTTTACTTAATAGACAAGCAAAAAAGGAAAAGATGGATAAATTGGACCATAAAAAATCAGAAATGTCTGTATACCACAATACTTAAACAGGCAAAAATATTTTATGAAGGGTTAGTATCTTTAAAGTGGAAGCTCTTTGCAAAGAAATGAGAGAAAGAATACCAACAGAAAAAAAATCAGTATATGTCATGAATAAAAGAACAAATAAGAACTCACAGATTTATTCAACAACTAAGTAGGCCAACTCTCTGCCAGGTCTCCTGTCTATTGATTTGAGAAAATGTTGTGATTTGAGGACACATGGACCGCCCAGCATAGGTCCAGCTGCAGAAATTTCCTCCAGCAATATGGGCATCGACTCTCCCAGTGTAGGTCCCCCTGGTGAGAGATTCTTCACCCAGTGACTGACCCAAGGAGGGGACCAGCCTCAGGACAAGCAAAGTCTCAGGTCAGCCAGCTCACATGGGCTTGTACCTGCCTACACCTGTCTGTCAGGAAGTACTCCCAAGATCAGTGAGAATCAGACATTTCAACCAATTTATCTCTGGTCTGTTTTCAGAGAGTTTGATGTGAGACAGGTGTTCATCTTAGCCAAGAGCCAAAGAAATCAAGTGGAAGCAATGAGAGGTCCTTTTGTCTAGAAAATTAAAGCACATGCTTTTAAATAATACCTAATGGATGATTTTTACTTTTAAAAGAATTATTTTAATTATACAAGTTTATGGGGTACAGTATGATAATTTGATGCATGTATACAGAATATGATGATTAAATTAAGGTAGTTAACATTTCCATTTCCTTAAACTTTAAAAAAAATTAGTTAATATATAATAATTGTACTTGTTTATAGGTACAATGTAATATTTCATTACATGCATACAATGTGTACTGATCAAATCACAGTAATTAACATTTCCATCTTCTTATCATTACTTTGTGTTTGGAGACTTCAAGCTTCTCTTTTCTGGTTATTCATAGAATAGATAATAGCACTGTAGTTCTTAATGTCCATTATTTATTAAGGAAATGGGCCCTTTCCTATCAGTCTAATAAGATGCAAATTGGCACAGCCTTTCTAAAGGACAATTTTACAGCATGTGTTAAACTCATACGAATTCATCCTCTGGTCCTTCTAATTCTAAACACTTCCTGTCATAGAAATATTTACCAATAATGTGATTTGCACTTTAGACATGCTGAGTTTGAGGAGAACACAATGAATGAGTCTAAATGTACATGAAAAATGGAATTGTTTAATAAATTAAGACATAGATACACTGTTCAGCCATTCTAATGATTTTAGGGAATATTAAGAACATGGGAACCGCTCCTGGTGGCACACACCTGCAATCCCAGCACTCGGGAGGCTGAGACAGGAGGATCATTGTGAGTTCGAGACCAGCCTGGGCTACAAAGTGAGCTCAAGGCCAGCCTGAATGGCATAGCGAGACCCTGTCTCAAAAAGACAAGGGCTGGGGTCTTAGCCCAGAGACCTAAGCACCTGCCTGGCAAGTGCAAGGTTGTGAGTTTGATCCCCAGTGCCACAAAAAAAAAAAAAAAAAGGGAAAGTATTTACAAGGCTTTCACCTTAATAAATAGCTCACAAAATAACAGGTACAGTATAAGGTCCATTTTTATAATTGACACGGAAGGGAACTGCTTGAGTTTGTATTTGGAATGTCCCCCAAAGGCCCAAGTGTTAAAAAAGGCTTTGTGCCCAACCCATGGTTCTATTGAAAGGTGTTGGGATGTTTAAGAGGTGGGACCTAGTGCAAGGCTTTAGGTCCCCAGGAGTATGCCCTTGAAGGGCACTGGGGGACACTGGTCTTTTTTTTCTCTTGCATCAGAACCATAAATTGAACGGTTCCGTCTGTCATATGCTTCTCTGTCCTAATGTGTTGAGTCATCTGAGGCCAAAAAGCAATGAGAACAATGGACAATAGAGTGAAAACTCTGAAACCTCTCTTACTAAACTGACTGGTCTCATATTTATTTTACAGTAATTGAAAGTTAACAGAAGGACCCTAAAGTTTAGTTTCAAAGGAGATCACAACTCAAGACCTAAGCAATAAATTTAGCCTTCATGTACTTTGTCCTTGACTGAAATGCTATTTGAACTTTAAATAAGGTACATGTTTTTTTAATGATGGATAGGGAGGATAGGTACACATTCTGTATTGTATCACAATCCCTGCTACTTTCTAGTGTCTATTTGTTTCCTTTCCTAATTATTGAAATACTGAGTTTGAGATTTGGATTTAAAAGCTGGAAGTAAAAGAAGAAAAGCAACTTGAGTAAAGTACTTTTTATGCAGTAAAACACTTTAATGGGCTACTTTCATTGTGGAAAGAGAGTGTAAAGGCAGATTAATTTTTTAACATGGGTAAGTGTATAGATGCTGCCACCATTCACTGCAATGGGAACAATAAAGGAGAAAGTGATTTTTAGGGCTTGGGACAGATGATGACCTCAAAAGGAGACATGATATTCATCCAAAGAAGCCCAGTGTAAAGTAAGTTCTCGAGGCTTACACTTTGGAATGGAGATGATAACTGCCGCTTTCAGAAGGATTAAAAGCATCACACAGGTACATAATGTTAATAGAGGACACAGGATCAAACCCTGGGAAACTGGTATCTTTCAACTCTCTTGTTACTTGACCAATGACAGTTGCAAAACTATAGACCAATCCCTCCTTCTCATGGGACTTTCTTCCAGAGATTTCATGCATAATTCTCTTTTGAGTTCTCTTCCTGAGTAGTAAAAGTTTAGAAATAAAAGATTATGCTTCAAAATGCAGGTAATGCTCAACTAACAACACCAAACAAGAAAGGGAGTTAAGGATTTTCAAAAGCATCCCTTGAATGTAGCAATAACCCGGTTTTTTACAACCATTGAAAGAACTTTGGGGCAGTAAAAACTGTCAGAAATTTCAGTAGAGACTGAGAAGTGAGGCAAAGGTGATAGAAGATAAAGACAACTCCTTCCAAGTATAACAATGAGTAGCTTTATATAAATGTTGCAGAACATCATCTGCATATGCACCCATTAATATTTGATTGTGTACATATATGTATGCTCCATGCAGCGGCTATAAGTAAGATCAGCAAACTCCTTCTATAAAAGGCTGGTAATAATTCTTTTGGGCTTTGTGGAACACATGGTCTATGTTCATCCCTAACATTTTAGAATTTTTACATCATATTAGTCTCTCTCATACATCTCTTTAGAACAATGGTTCTTTTCCTTACATCAGAATCATCTGAATGGTTTGTTAAAATAGATTGCCAAGCCTCTCTTTGAGAATTCTAGGGTAGAGGACTAAGAACATGTATTTCTCACAAATTTCCCAAGATGTAATGCTACTGGTACGGGACCATACCTGGGTGGTCACTGCCCTAGGTTTCAGCTGTGAGTGTCAGATCTATCATTAAGACTGGAGTTATTCATTTTTTAAAAATGTTTTCTATTTCTTTTAAGGCTAACTTCACCATCTCAGGCTACTTCTTACAGCTCAACACACATGAAAAATAATGCTGCTGCTGTCACATATAAAATCATCTACCTGCAGGGGTAAAATTTAGATTTTTTCTCCCCAGTAACGGACAGGAAGATCTCAGCTGCCAACACAGAAAAAGATCACCTAAACACTTCAATTCAGTGGTGTGCTGATAAATGTTTAATAACTATCTTAGAGGAGTATGAGAGATGTTAATTGGTAGCATTTACCAATTTCTGTTATGTAAGCACTCACCACAGAGTGATAGAGTTCTTGCTACCAATAAAATGCAGTGTTGGGAAAAGTTGTGCACCATCAACTTTTGCAAAAGAAGGTAAGCAGGTTCCAGCCCAGAACTACTGTCTGTAACCTCAGCATTCCCAGGAAGATAGTGGTGGGCAGGCAAATCACTGCTGTAAGATAACCGTGCTTCATTCAGCTGCTCAGCCCCAGACCTCTTTGGTTTTTACTATAGGCTGTGAACCACTGACATGCAGAATGCTGAGATTAGGCTAGAATGGCTCTCATGAAAATCCACTTAAACTGTACAGCCACACCAAACCCATCTTAGGAGCCCTTCTTTCTCACCCACCCACTCCATCAGCGCAAGCACCAGTGGGTCCTAGGTCCCTTTCAGTAGGATGGTGGGCACCGAGTCAGTTCTTCACACTTCTAAGGAAGAACAACTGCTCTCTGTGGCAGTGTTTCTCTTGGATCTAGCCACTGGGCCTCAGAAATCACAATAGGATAAAAGCTTTCAACTCAGCTTCTCACCTGAATCACATGGGGTTATTTTTTTAATACAATCATGAACCACTTAACATTCTGATAAAAAAAGTGTTGTTAGGCATTTCTTCATTGTGTGTGTGTGTGTATATATATATATATTTTGTTGTTGTTGTTGTTGTCAATGTACTTATTTGCATGAACAGAGATGGCCCTAAAACCACAAGGTATTATGACCTTTCGGACCACTATCATGCATGCAATCCATCAAGAATCAATGTGACATTCTGAAGCATATGATTGTACATTAACATCAATATACCCACCACAGAACTTCTGATTTAATTACTTTGGAGTGAAGTCCGGGCTTAAGTACTTTTTTGTTTGTCTGTTTTGCAGCACCAAGGATCGAACTCACGACCTTGCACTTGCCAGGAAGGCGCTTCAGCCACTGAGCCAAATCCCGGTCTGGGCTTAAGTACTTTTAACAGATGTTTTTATGTGCAATGAGGCTTGAAAACCCCTGAGATGGATAGTGCTATTGACCTTCTGCCCAAAGGACTTAGACCCCAGTAGTTCTGAACCTCACTTGAAAGATGAAAAAAAACTGAAACCCAGAAAGAGCGATTTGTCCACAATCATGGAACTTGCTCACCGCACGAATTGGTTTCAAATCTGTGCCTCGTGACTTTTGGTCTGGTGATCTTTCTAATACACCACACTGACCCCTGTGATTCAAAAGGCAATGGCATTAAAGTCATTTGGCCTTTGTGAATGTTCCTACGACAAAGGCTTGCAGACTGAAGTATCAGTCTAGAGTCATTTATTTCCATAAGGAAGTTACTAATATTTATACTAGAGGTAGACAAACAGGGTTTAATATTTCTCCCCACACTCATCAATAGCAAGCTGTCTCCAAGACATCTTTCCCCTTCAATGTAAGAGAAACTATTTTCTTGGTATATTCAAAAATACCAAAAAAAGAAAAAAAGATTAAATTTGCTTTTAAGTTACCAAATGCACCATGCAAGTCTGTAATTGACCATAAGAGTGTCGGGAAAATATGATCTATCCTCTATAAATCAGAAAAATTTAAACAGGCTCTCTAATTGTAAATGCCGATCCTGGCAGTGTCCAAAAAGGCCCATGTTTATAAATTGTTCCCTGATGTTTTAAGTAAGTGCACAAACACAAATCATACTAAGGACTTCAGAAAAGACTTAGCTGTGTGGCAATTTATTATAAGCAGTGTAATTTTCATCAGTCAGACAGCCATAGACTGTAATTACCTCTCTGCCAAAAGAGCTACAATTGCTTTCATTACATTTTCCTAGCCATGTGCACCTCGGGATTGCCACAGAGACACTGGATGGAAAATGCACTTATTTATTGTTAGTGTTCCTAATGGGTTGTTACTTTGTTTCTAAAGATGCTATCAAGTCACTTGCTTTGCCTGCATCTCCTCTACCCTCACTGGCAGCATTTAGAGAAGATTAAGGAGACACAAAATTCAAAACCGCTATGCTCATGTGGAACATCCCCAAACTGTCCAGCATGCAAGATAAGCTACTCAGATCAGGGAGTCCCTGATAGGCTGGATAAAGTTCAAATGTTGAAGATTAATTAAAACCACAAGCCACCAAGCACAACTACTAGCCTTCTGGTCACAAATGAAAAGAAACCACATTTTGTTCCTTGTAGTTAGAGCTGTATGAGAACATTTAAGGGCTCAAAAAGTAATCTCCAATCCTGTCTTCCATGTGAGTAGATGTACTAATTAGAGGGCACTGTCCCACCTTAGGCTTGGAAACATGCAAGAGGCATGGGACATTTCTACTCCTCTCCTAGCCTGCTACCTCCTGATACATTAAAGATAAGACTAGAAACAGACATAGTGAATTTGGAAGGCAGAATGGTTGCACTGAGGGGAGACACAGTGTCTACACAGTGATGAATGAGTTTTATAAGGCCAAAGCAGTCTTTCAGTCATTGGTTAAGGGTCTGCCTCTTGCTTAGAGAAAGGGACAGTTCAGAAATCTCCCCCAGGATCTGTGGCATGCTTGCAACACTGAAACACAGTAGCTAAGACTTTGAGCAAGA
Organism: Cuniculus paca; assembly: GCA_004365215.1. Taxonomy (NCBI): domain Eukaryota; kingdom Metazoa; phylum Chordata; class Mammalia; order Rodentia; family Cuniculidae; genus Cuniculus; species Cuniculus paca. The sequence continues at coordinate 10,990 of RJWT010040711.1, forward strand.
CACTTAACCTTCATGAACTTCTGCTTCCTGAAGATCCACTAAAGGGCTGGCAATGGGAGTCAAGATCTGGTTCTCTCAGCTGTCAGGTGAAAATGGAGCACATAAAAAAGAAAGGGGCCTCATGCAAGGAAAATATTCCTTCTTTCTTCACGTCTTTACTTTCCTTATTTAGTTCCACATCTCTACATGCAGAAGTAATAGCCCCACCCAGGAACTACTCACTGATTTGCTAAGAAAAGGAAGGACAAACTAAATAATTTAGAACCGCGGAATGCTAAAACTTTAAATCTCAGAAGGATGCGAACAATATTGTCCTCCCTAATGTTCTTATTTTACAAATAAGGAAACAATTTCCCAGGAAAGTTGAATAATGTATCTGAGTCACAGAGCTTCTGAATAACCAGTTGCCCAACAATTGGTCCAGACTCTTCCCTACCATGTCACCCCTCCCTGATACATTTGCCTCAGTGATCAACCTGTTGTAAGGGATGCCATCCACCTGACATCATCCCTGAACATCACGAGGCACTGATTTTTCTCAAGCATGTATTGGGATCAGTTGAGAATGGATACCTAGTAAATGTTAGCAAAAATCTGAGTGCCATCTTCCTTCCAGAGTTCTCTCCTAGAATCACTCTATAGTCTGGGCATAAGAATAAATTCACACTTCTTGTACTATACCAGCCACATAGCATACGCAGTGATTGATCTTGTGTGTCCTCCTTGTGGTCCACTGCTGGGAAGCTTGGGAGTGATCTCACCTCACTTTGACCCACTTCCCATGCGAGTGGAGGACAGGCAGTATTTTATTCCATGCCAATAAGCCCACATTGGTAGAGCCACAACTGGTTAAAACAAATCCAAAATGTTCCTCGATGACAGCTGGACATAAACTAATGCTTTTTAAAGCTGATTCATTCAGAGTAAAAATTTCTGCTGTGTATAATTTGTTGAATGGAAGAGCTCTTGCTGTTGGATGAGTCTGTCACTACTGCAGAAATCCTATACCCCTCATTTCCTTCCATTTGCTTGCATTTCACAAATGGCCACATCATTTTGTCAAATTGTGGAGCCACTTGGAAATTGGGCATAGAGTTTTGCATAATCATTCATGTCATGCCTGTGACACTCTGTGATTATATATAATGGTCTCTGAGGAGTCCTGATGCAGGGGAATGCTACCTGGTCCACCTTGAGCCAAGTCTCATTACAACCATTTCATCTAGAGGAAAACTGACTTTATCTGTGCAGAGTCCCTGTACAGACAAGCAGGAAACAGAACTGAGTAGACTCATCTAAAATTAACCTTCCTAAACATCATTTCAATTAAATTGATTTCTGTGTCTAGACTCAAAGGCCTTATTTCACTACCAGAAAAAAATTAGCTTTTGCTACAAGGCAGTTTATTTTTATCTCTGAAGGCAAGAATTTAACCTTTTCTTAAAAATAAAAAGTTGCCATT
>RJWT010040712.1:0-12442 GCA_004365215.1 Cuniculus paca
CTAGGGGGCGGGGCTCCATGATGGAGCACGTGGCTAGCATCCACGAGGCTCTGGATTTGCTCCTAGTACCCCAAACAAACTAGCTCCCCAAATTTTACGAAGTGCATGCACACGCACGAAATCCTATTATCACGCCCATTTTACAGATGAGAAAGTGGAGGCACTGAGGGGTAAACTTGGATTAGGGTATGTGGAAAAGAGACTTGAGTTGGTTTGACTCTAGTGTCTATAAGCACACTGGAGTCTCCCTCAAAACACGTCACAAGTCAGCAGGCCATCAAAATGTAGTGTCAGGAGAGTTCAACTTCTACTCAAGTTAGAATATCAGGGAGTGGATCTGACATCATTGAGAGAACTAAAAACAACCAACCAACCAACATCCAAGACCAAATATATCAATCAACAGTTTTTACAACATTGAACATGAGATGCAACAAAAGAGGCAAGCCCGCTGGATGCTCTAATTCCTGCTCTGAGGTAGATTCCAGGCTGCAGGCAGGACAGGGGACCTGGGAGGAGGCGACCAGACTCCCTGAGTGAAGGAGACTGAGCTGAAGGTCTGCAGAGATCAACATGGACAGACCCTGCGAGACAGCTGTCAGAGGGGAGCCAGATGCACAGAGAGCCCTGAGATCCACAGAGGGTCCTTGTTCAGTACTCAGCGGCGCACAGGTCACAGCAGTGTGTGAAGAAAGCACCCAAGATCGAAGGGAAAAGAAGTCACTTGAGAACTGTGCCTGTCACTCACACAGGACTGGAAACAGGACTTCTGAGCCAGAGAAGAAAAACACATAATCCACAGGGCATTAGGAAGAAAACAGAGGAAGGTTCCTTAGTAGTGGGTAATAATCAATGCCCAGGGTTCCACAACTACCTGACAACTCAGAAAAGTAAGATCTGTGTTCAGAAAAGGATCCAAGTTTCTAATAATTAACTGACAGCTGGGGAAAAGGTCAATAATCCTATACTGATACAAAATATCGAACACTCAACATGATAAAACCACAAGGTATGGTAACCAATCAAATATTTTTGGACATACAAAGAAACAAGAAATAGCTCAAAATGAGAAGAAAAATCAATTAAGTTAAAATTAACCTAGAATTGACACAGCTGTTAAGAAGTTTTAGACAAGGATGTTGTAACTGTAAGAACAGAACAAAACAAAACAAAACAAAACAGAACAAAAAAAGCGAAAGAAAACAGAATAGAGTCAAACATAATATAGCATATCAAAACAGAACACTGCAAGCTATACAGGTTTTCAAGACATAACAAAAGGAGACTAACAATGGTTACCCTAGTGTCTCTTGCCTTCTTCACGTAACTGTATTTCTTATGTTCAACAAATTGAGCAGAGACATGGAAGATGTGAAAAAAGGTCCAAGCCAAATTTCCACAGGAAAAATCATAATGTCAGAGATGGAAAAATACAATGGATGGAATTACCAGCATATGAGACACAGCAGAGGAAAAGATTAGTGACTAAAGATAATAGCTGTAGAAACCATTGGATATGAAATAAAAAATAATCCTCAAAATGAAAAAAGAAAGCATCGGTGAATTGGATGACAACGTGCAACTCTGTATAGGTTTACTCTGAGTCACTGATAGGGTAAGTAGGCATAAAGATGTTTGAAATGGCCAAAATGCTTTCAAATTTGAGAAAAACCATAAATCCTTCGATCCAAGAAGCTTAATGAACTCCAACTATAAAAAACATGAGGAAAATCATACCAAGTGTGACGGTTAAGATGAACCGTCAACTTGATTGGCTTGGGAGGTGCCCTGAGGATTAACAAAGCACACTTCCAGGTAAGTCTGGGTAAGTCATGAAGTGTGACCCTATCTTTATCTGGTTCCCTGTTCCTTCCTCTCTGACTGTTACCCTGCTCTGCTTCCTGGCAGAACTAACAAGCAGCCTTGCTCTGCTGCACTCTTCTGCCATGTTTCTACCTTGGAGTCAGCTGGCCATGGACTGAATCTCCAAAACCGTGAGCCAAATTAACCCTTGCCTCTTTTAAGTTGTGGGTGACAGATATTGTTTCTCGGTGAGTGATGGAAAAGCTAACTAACACATCAAGGAACACCATTATTAAACTGCTCAAAAAAAAATTTCCTCAAAGTAGACAGTTATTTGCAGAAAAACAAAAATTAAGGATGGCAGCAGAGTTCTCACCAGAAGCAGTGCAAGTGAGACCCCAGGGAGGCAACATCTGGGAACAACTGAAGAACTATCAACTTGAAATTTCCTACTGAGTGAAAATACATCTTGAAGGTGATGGCAAACAAACAAGCAAAGCTGATATGAAAGATGGAACAATGAATCAACAGCAGACTTGCATTACAAGAAACGTTAAAAGAAGTCCTCGAGGCTAAAGGAAAGTAGCATAGTTGTAAAAAGGGTCTAGGCAACAGAATGAGGAAATGACAAGTTCCTAGGTATCTATAAAAGATAATAAAAGCAATTTAGTTTAAACAAAAGTAACAACAACAATGCATTGTAAGGTCAATAACATATACGTAAGTAAATACTTGACAATACCATAAAGGCTGAGAGGGGAGAAATGGAAATATATGATCATGAGGTTCTTAATCTACACATGAAATGATTATTCTGCAATATGTTTTAAAAGTGAATTCTAAACATCAACTATACATTATTTCTGGTTTAGGAGAGTTATACTGTTAAGATGTCAATTCTCCCCAAACAGATTTGCAGATTCAATGCAAGTCCATAGTTTAGGGTAGAAAATATAGGAAGATTCCTCTTCAAATTCCTTTAAATGTTGAGTAAGCAACTGAATGATTATAAATCCTAGGAAGTAACTTCCTTCATTAAGAGATTAAACAATAAACCATGTAGTATATATATGCATAAAAGTCCAGAAGCAGAAAAAGCTGTAAATGGTGGGTTATGACTAGAGCATCAAATTATCAGGATGGTATTTTTTTTTTTTTTGGTTTTCAAAATTTTTAGAGTGACCATGTATTACTTGCTCAATTAAAGAAAGTCTGTATAAAAAAGAAAAAGGGTCAGGGAAGTAGCTATGAGGTTGAGCATGGAGAGAGGGAGAGAGAGACAGAGAGAGAAGAGAGAAGAGGAGAGAAGAAGAGGGGAGGGGAAGGGAGGGGAGGGGAGAAGAAAGAGAAACAGAGACAGGCAAAAAGACAGAGAAAAACACAGTGTTTTCTAATCCTGTTCCTGTGACACGTGCACTTAAGGTCCAGGGGAGACAACGCTTGCTTCCGTTCCTGGTGTTTAAAATCTTGCTCCTATAGAACCGAAAATGGGACGCGGACAGATTGTGTGACCTCAGTTTCCAACCACAAGGAGGGACGGGCTCTGCCTTCAGAATATGCAGTCCTCCCTCGGTACAGCAAAGCTCCGTGAAACAGCACCACTGCTGCCCATTCGCCATCTAAGTGACTGACTGGCCAAGTCACAGTCTGTCAACAAAGGGAACATTTTCGGTGAAGTCTCCAAATCCTGTTACTTCCCAAAATCCACCTTCTAAGCCTGGTCTCACGGACTGTCTGTTACAAGTGATTATTTAAAAAAATGTTTTGAATGAAAACATATTAATTTCAGTTACCATATTTAAAAATAGATTCAACCTGGATGTTTAAGGTGCTGGCTGAAGCTACCTCAATTGATGAATGTGTAAAGACCCCAGGGGCTGTGCCAGCCACTGGGCGATATGGCACAGGAATGCAACCCGGCCCGCCCCGTGAAATGCTTCCTCCACACGGCCTCCCCTGCTCCCAGTCCTCATCTTCCTCTGCAGCGTCTCTCAGGGGACAGCCAGGTGCCCTTGTCTCCTACATCTGAGGCTGTGATCCAAATGGGGACTGACCTTTGGCATCGCAAAGATTCTTGGTGAAGGACACTTGTGCATGGGTAATATACCCTCACACATTAAGACGGCCAGCTGAAGAGCAACTTTTAAGAAAAAATGAAACCCCTGAATTTTTCATAATTTAAAACAACACAAATTGAGAATCTGGAGTCATACAAAGTTATCAGCCATCTTACCCACTTTATACAAATACCGTTACATTTTGGTGTGTTTTTCTCTAGTCTTAAAAAAAATATATATATGTATATATATATATATATATATATATATATATATACCTCTACATGTGGTCATTTGTTGCATAAATAATTAAGAACTTTAGATCTAGAATACCTCAGTTTGAATCCCACCTGAGTAGCTATATGACCTTGGATAAAGGATGGAATTTTGTGCCTCAATTATCACATCTGCAAAGTGGGGATAATATTGGCATCTGCCTTGTGTGATTTTTTTTTTTATGTATTAATCACACGGAGCAATATCTAATCATGGTAAATATTTAGCAGCAATTTATTATTATTATGCTACCATAAAATTTAATGTATAATACTTATAAAATATCATAATACTAACATCATTTCTATGTTGTCTTACATACTTCGTACACAGTTGGCTCTTGAAAAATTCATGGAACTATTTATGAATTAATCACCGTAAATGATAATATAAAAGCCTGTACTATGTTCTTTCTATACCACAGTGCTATTTCATGGAACCTAGGTCTAGAACCCGTATCTAGAATACCACAGGTGTTTCCCTGCACACTACTTGCCACGTACAAGTGACCTTCCCACTGGTCATCAGTGTGTGGGTGAGCTTGTGCATCTATCCATCACTCCTCACCCTGTGCAGGGAACCAGAGTCAGCAGTGACTTGGTCAAGTTCCTTATTCTAGGACTATATGTTTGTGGTATATGTTACCTAGCATTACTGTTGTTTTATCTAATAACTTTACAGTAATATAGCTTATTAATACACAGATTTAGATTGACAGTTTGGTTCAAACACCTTAAAATAGCACTAAATATAGGAAACCTTCCCTATGAAACCTTTAGCTTGCATAGCCGTTAGCCCCAAACTAGCTTCCTGTTCTTGCAAATAAAGTTCTACTGGCACATGACCATTCATTTGTGTGTCACCTATGACTACTTTCAAGTTCCAGCAGCAGAGCTGAGTCATAATGACAGAAACCACACAGCCGGAGAGCCTAAAACAGTCACTATCTGGCCCTGTAAAAAATGTTACAAAAGAAACTTCTTTAACACGCTTCATTCCTCATGCTCTGTACTAGCAAATCAGAATGAGCACGCAGCCCCGCCACCTGGGAGGAACAAGCTCTTTCCCGTGAGCCCTGTGGTCATCAGGAGGCGAGTGTGTATCTATCGGTCAGCTGTGAACATGAAGTTCCTATCAATGACAAGGGACCCTAAGTCCAACTTCTTTCAAGCCATTATGGTTTCCATAGTTCCCTTGAGGTGGTGGAGGGGGCCGTGGCCCAGGGTGGGAAGGAGGTTCAGGCATACATTGGGATGAAGAAGGCTACGAGAATGAAGGTTTAATGGAAAAGAGAAAAAAGCACAACTGCAAAGCTAGTGGAATGGGAGAGTCTGGTCTTGTCCTGCATCTGCCACTCCAGAAATGCCGAATTTAATTTGTCTTCAATGTGGGTTTCCCAGCTCACCTGCTGCCCACAGTGCTAATGTGGTTACGGTCAGATAACCGACTGTAAAAATAGCACCTTCTCACTCAGCCTAATGACTCTCTGCAGACCTCCAAGTCATAGCTGCTCAATTTACTGACAAAAACAAGCTTTTATTGCTGTTGGCACCACGAGCCAGAGCAGCTGGAGAAGCACAGAGACCTTCCCGGCTGTGAGCATCGTCAGCAGAGTGTCAGGGACAGTGCCATTCCTGGTCCTTCCAGGGCTGGTGATGGGAGGGGCAGACCCAGCGCCTGGCGCCAATGGTGAGCAACACCAGCGCTTAATTTGTAAGTGCTCCAAACGCCACCTAATGACTTCACGCTGGTGTCATTTGTAACCATCAGTTTGTGAAAAGTCAAAGTGTTAACATCGTTAGACGGAAGAAGGTTACCAGGATGGCAAGAGGCTTAAATGAAAGGCAAGCACTGGCCAAGTCTTGTTAGATTTGTTTCGAGAGAACCTGGTTTCTTTGCCCTCAACAGATGGGCTGTGCGTGCATCATGACAGCAAGTGCTGGAGCTGTGGGTTCCTGGGAAGGGAACAGAGCCTGCAGGATGAGCCGTGCCGTTCCCCAGCACAGCGAAAGAGAAAGACTCAGAGCCAAGTGCTGTGTGGGGCCGTCAGGACCATGGGGATCCAGAGAGCAGGCAATGGGATGAAAACCATCACTTCCTGCTTCTGAAGTCACTTCCTGGTTGCTGACTTTGGATGGAAAACTTCACTTCTGCCCAGCCTGTCTCTCCCACCTGCACGTTGTGACAACAGTAGTGTTCACCTCAGGGGGTTGCTGAGGCATAGGAGCAAACCTAGGACATCAAATGAGCTTAGCAAAACCAGGCCTGGTAGCGTATGCACTCTAGTAGGCTGAGGCCAGAGGGTCACAAGTCTGAGCTCAGCCTGGGCAACTTAGAGACTTAGCAAGACCTTGTCACAAAATAAAAAATTAAAAAAGGGCTGGGATGTAGCTCACTGTGAAGGCTCTGGGTTCAATCCTCAGTGACTGTTATGTACGGAGATGAGACTGGAAGAAGACCCAGGTAAGAACCAAGAACGAGGCTCTGCACCACTCAGTAGCGTCTATATTTGGGAATTTTTCAGATCAGGGAGGCCCAGGCTGAGCCAGCCTTGGCATTACGGCTTCGGGGCAATGTGGTTCTGCTCCTCCAGAACAGCCCTTCCCTCTACGGAGGGCAAGGTCCACTTCTTATGGCAGCTGTGATAAGCAGGCACTCCGGGGTGAAGGGGTGGAGAAGGGCGGGGAGGACCTACAGGAATGGTCGGTCACCTGTGTGCTTGGTGCCAATGTGAGCCTTTATTTCCGCCTCCTCCATGGTGACAAAGTCGCAGGCAGTGCAGCAGATCGAAAACATCCACTGCTCCTTGTCCACGTGGAGTGACATGTGACTGACAAACTGCACATTGAGCTCGGTCTCAAATCCACACACGTGACAACTACACGAAAGGAAGAAAGAAAAGAGGGACAGCGAGGAGTGAGACCCATTTCTGAACGCGTGCTACTTATTTGTCTGTAGTACTGTCCAGAAAACTAGAGCTCCACATGCATTTTCTCTCCACCAAAGGGTATTGGGCTAGAAAATTCTGCTTCCTGGGACCCCTCTGAAGCAGTCACTGTGCCAAAGAGATTAGGTGCCAGCATAATGTAACAGTCCCATACATGTTATAATGCTGCTAAGTAATCATAAAGTTAGTTAAATACTACAGATTCCAGATGCTACGTGTCTCCTGATTCCTCTGGGCACAGAGATGCGGGGCAGTGTTGCCAAGATATTTGTACTGGTCCACCGATAACTGAGCATGCCGCACACTCCAGAGTTCTCTGTGGCTCTAGAAACCTTCCTGTGTAGCAAGGCAAGTGCACACAGGTTGTCTGATGTCACACCAAGCAAGAGGCAGCCCTACTGGTGACAACTCCGGCTAGATGCTGGCCATCTACAGAGATGCTTTGCAAAAATGAATTCCTACCAAATCTCTGGAACAAGCTCTAGGGTTTCTTGGGAGCGAACCAAATATCTATTGAAGGTTGATAATGGAAGCAAACAACACACAAGGACCAAGCCAGCAGACACATAATTCCTTCTGAGTACCTTCCTGGGAGAGCCCTGGTATGTTTTTTCTTGTCTTTTCCTCTACAATTTGTAGGCAGCACAAGGTGCTCAGTTACAAGTGTGGGTGCTGCACAGACCTCACTGCCACGCATCCCTACAGCCCCGTTACTCTTCGGAGCGCCGCTCCACAGAGCCAACACCGATCCCACTGCTCATTCCATTAATTCTACTAGAGCCACCGTGCCAAGAAAGGAGCCTGTGGAGTGGCAGGGTTTAATCTATGTGAAGATCATATTAAAATGAAGATCAGCTGATGACTGAGAAAAGGGGCTGGGTGACGTCACATCCTGAGCAGACAGGCAGGACGCGTCAAAGCAGGAGGCTGAGAAACCCAGACTCTCCTGCTCCGTCCTTGACTCACCTGTAATAATAAGGGTGTTTCTTCCCGTCACTGCCTTCAGAGGTGACGGCGCTGACAATGTCCTCGGTGTCTGTACTCACCAGCTTCACAGAATGGACGGTCAAGTGCTGGTTCAGATTCGCACGGCACTTAGCAGCATAGGGGCACAAGTGGCATTTGTATTTTCTTTCCTCTAGGGAGGAAGGAACAGGAAAATACCCAGACTGCTCTCAAAGAATGAAATCTCAACACCTACAAGAGATCACTTACAGGTACCAAGGCCAGGACAGTTCAAGTGTCATTTCAAATGGGGACAAAAGTCATGCTTGGAAACCCTAAGTATCTAAGTCCATATTCAGTGGTTCAAACCTGTATTAATACCCCCAAAGAAACAAGAAGGTCTCCCAGAGGACTAACTCTGGGATAGATTTGGTAGAAAGCCTGAAATTTGGGGTTTTATAGTGACCAAACCAAATACTGATTGCAAATCAAATATGGAAGCAACATATGACACTGTAACTCAATCAAGGGACAACGATTAGTGCTTCTTTAGCTATTCCTGGAGTTTTCATGTTTATTTTTCCTTAGATCTTTTTCCCTACCATTCTGCTTACTCCTGGCACACACAGTCTCTTCTCTTGACAAGGTGAACAGAGCAAGTGTTTCAAGAATACTGTGAGAGGCCAACTGTGGTGGCCCTTGCCTGTAATCCCGGCACTTAGAGAGGGGGCGATAAAGGAGGACTGAAAAAAACAAGCCCAGCCTGGGCAACTTAGAGACTTAAAAAGACCCTGTCTTAAAATTAAAAAAAAAATTTTTTTTATAAAAAGGCTGGAGATGTAGCTCAGTGTGAAGATCCTAGCTTCAATCCCCAGGATTACCACCACTACCACACACACACACACACAAATACTGTGAGTGTGTAGGTGCATGTGCACCATGTGTACTTGTGTGTGTGTACAGAATCTGCCCCCATCTGTCATTTATGGGTGGGTGATGAGCCGTGGGAGGAGAATGGAATAAGCATTCACAGAACTGGAGTAGAAGAGAGTCCTCACCATTTCCCCCAAGCTCCAGGCCTGAGTTAGCCAAGAAATAAAAACTAAAAAAAAAAAATTAAAGGGAAAATAATGACTTGTGTAAAATAACTTAATTGGAAATTTTCATTTTACATAAATAAAATTAAAAATTTCAATTAATTTCTTAATGGAAATTCTCTCATAAAACTGACTCATGTTCCAGGATCGTTTCCAGAGTGGCATTCTGAATGCATTTGATTAATTAAGCAAATTAAAGTACAGGGAGCAGGCTTTGCTTTCACTGTACAGATAAAGGTAGCAGCAGAAACAGCAAAGAACCTCAATTTCTACCCCTAGTTCTTGGTATTTCTGGGCTTGACCAAAAGAAAGTATCTGTTTTAATTACTTCAAGCAGAAAACCATGAGGAAAAGCGTTTCGTTAACGTGTAGGTGGTCTCCAACGTCTGAAAGAGGGAGACGGATATCACAGAGCCCTTTCCTGTTCCTTTCGTCATCAGGCTTCAGGGGAATAGTCTGTTTTATGCTCATCTTCTAGATTTTATTGTTCATTTACTAATTCCTTAAAATGAGTGCTCGATTTCTTTTTATTTTTGTCTTCACTTCTAATTAAAAACATTTAAATCTATAATTTTCCTCTGACTAGCGCTATTGCAGTTTGCTCTAGTTGTAAATATGAAGTGTTCTTTTTATTCCTTCTTCATGTCTGATATTTGAATTTTTATTTTCTCTTTTTATTGATCCAATTAAGTAGGCCATTTTATTGATTCTTAGCTGTTTTAAATTTCATTGAGTATGCTCAGTGAATATGGCCGATAAAACTCCACTTTTTATAAACGTTACAGTTTTTTTTTTGTTGCTAAGTAGATGACTAAATTTTGTTTATGGTAGAAGTTAACCACATAAGAGTCTAGCCTGAGTGTCACTTGGGTAGTGTGCATTATTACGTACCGACTCTCCCAAGTGTCGTCTTAGCAGGTACCATTTCAATCAGTCAATTCTTATTTGCTAAAATGGTTGTTTTTGTATTTTCTGTTACATTATTTCAAAATTTAATGAAAAAAATGCAATTTTTGGTCATCCTGTATTTAAACACAGGTAAGTGGATAAGACTAAAAATACTGGACTGGTAAGTGGTTAAGATTTAAAATACTGAAAATATGAAAAAGGAGAAAATTCACATTGTCATAATAAAGCTCTTCATCTTACTTTACTCTGTGTGATGTATAAAACTTTTATTTTTCTTTTTTTTTGTGTGTGTGTTTTGCAGAGATGAGATATACAGTATTCAGGTATTTGAAAAGCTTGATTTCCAATGTGAAGTCTGAAATATTTGATTTTTTTGTTCCTTTTTTGGGGGGTGCTGAGGATGGAGCCCTGAGTGTTGTACACACTAAACACTTCTTCTACCACTGAGCAACATCCCCAGTCCTTATATTTCCATTTTATTTTTTGTTTACTGTTGATTTTACCTTATGTTTTTGTCTTCATTGATTTTAACTAATAGAACTACTATTTCTTCCCCTTTTACCCATTGTTCATTTGGTTGCGCTCCTTTTCCTGATCCTTATAATCAACCATTATTTATCCACTGTTAGATGTAGACAAAGGCAGAAATGGCTTCTCCATCAAGGTGATTCCCCCCACACTGGTCTCACCACAGTAAGAAAGAGGGTGCAGTCCATCCCCTCCATCCTGAAGATGAGATCAATATATCCTCTACAGAGTTCGGCATTTTACCTGGATGTGCCTATATGTTCACATTTTCTTCTGCCCCACTTGAATTCAACGCACCCTTTTGATTAAAAACAAACAAAACAAAAAAGGCTTTCCAGGGTTTTATTTAAAAATGCCTGGTAAGAAGGCCTGCAAAGGTGGGACGAACAGGCTTCTACCACTTCCTGTGACAGTTCTCTCGGAGAAACACGACTTCCTGATAATGGAGAGGTTAGTGACGTGGTGTGGAAGGGACAGTGGCCACGGGCCCCACTCACCTGTGTGCAGCGAGAGGTGTCGGGACAACGTCTGCTGTCGGCCAAACACTTTCCCACACACGTCACAGGGGAAGAGCTGGTCATTGAATTTCCAAGATGGCAATCCGTTTCCCGCCTCTAGGACTATCTTTTCTGTTTCTGGGGCAAGAGAAGAAAGTACCATGAAAAACTAACAAGGCAACATAAACAATTTCATTTTAGTCAAAACTGAAGGCTTCACGAGAGACTCCCTCCTGAAGGTGGCTAGTAACCACGGACGAGTCCCAGGAGCTGACTTCAGACTCACTTTCTGACTCGAAGAAGACTATGTGTGACAGCAGTGGTGGCAGGTGGGCTCCAATTCCTGTCATATCTCCAGTGTTTTCTGTCATCACTCAAGGGCTTGACAGCACTGTGCCCAGTACAGTACGCATTCAACTGTGCTTGCTGAATGAATGAGTGGTTGAGCTGTGTGCTAAAATTCCAGCGATACAGACTCTTGCCAACGAACAGTAAATAAGACATTCGAAATCTTGGATTCCAATGTGAAAATAAAGGGCCCAGTCCTTCAAAGGGAAATGTTCTTTCACTGCCCTTGATGAAGTTTAGCTCTATGTTCTAGGCTGTGCAAAGTTCTTAGCAAAGAATTTATACTATGCAGACTGACTGATGGCTACTGCCTACTGCTCCACAAAACTCTTCAGTGCAAGAGTATACAGCTACAATTTCCAGGAAAGTCTCATCACATTTGGGAAAATGGTGACTGCCATGAGTTATGGGCACATAATTCACAACTGTGAATGAAAGACGTGGACATTAACATGCCATCTTATTATCTTAAAAAATTTATTTTCTCATAATCATCCATAGGTTTAACTTTAAATTTCTTGCTTGTATTTCTTTTCCATGAACTATCATGGGTTACACTATATAAACTTCTCTTCTATGGACAAATAAGTAGAGAGGTGATGGGGCACTAGAAAGAAGAAAGGGGACATTTCCAAGGGGACGTTAGTCTGAGCCTCACTTTGAGGAACAAGACAGGTAATCCACTGAGTTAATGTCTCATCCTTTATCTCAGTAAATTATAGAGAATCTTCTTAAAGCATGAGCCTGCACACCATGTGGGGATAATTATGTAGCAGGGAGAACTATTCATAAGAGCCAAGCAGATAAAACTGCTCAGACTACTGGTCAGAGGCAGTATCAGAAGAGAAAATATTATTTCACACAACTTAGTTAGAACTGTCTCCCAAATACAGTCATCCACCTGTATTTGGATGAGTCAACTGGATCAATTTTCATTTGAATGAAGATCTGCGAGATAGTGTTATCTAAAAAAAGAAGAAACCACACAACCGGACATGTGAAGAGGGGGAGGATGGCGAAATTGCACCAATATTT